>JAATLQ010018687.1:76684-107646 GCA_013421005.1 Heliconius erato x Heliconius himera
AGGAAGTGCTATATTACTGAAAATTGTATTCCATTTTAATTTTTAATTCAATTTTTATACAACCTCGCCAAATGGTCCGTATATTTTGTAGTTAAAAACGTGATTGTGGGTTTAATTCTTAGTCGGTGCAGATTTTTTTTACTATTTAGCATTTTTTCTATATCCATTATTTTGCCTAAAATTATTTATGTATGTTACAATAGAACAGGTTCTGTTAAGAAAATATTTTTTTATTCAACATACATACATCATACATCAGCTTCACGCTGTATGATCCCGGCCCAGAATAGAATCATCCTGGTACTGGTGGTGTCGTAAGAGGCGACTAAAGTACGTGTGGTAGAGTCACGTCGCCAGCAATGGCAACACGCATGGGCAGACTCGACCGGATCATTACCACCCCCGGCATTTAAAACCGGCGTGAAGTAGTGGCTTTATGCCACTGCGTTTCGCATCAGGTAATGCCGGGCTCCGGAGCCCAACCCACTTTACAGGCAGGCAACGCACCTGCAGCTCCTCTGGTGTTGCACGGGGCCGTGGGCGGCGGTGATCACTTACCATCAGGTGACCCGCACGCTTGTTTGCCTTGTCTTTTCCATAAAAAAAAAATCCCGCACATAGCAGGGTAGGCAGAGGGAACCTAGTGTTAAGACACTCCGTTCCCCACTTTCTGCCGAATTCTGGAGGCATTGCGTGTTGAGTGGCAGAACTCAACGCCGCGCTTTACCTCGACACCAGAGCGAAGAAATGGGAATATAAATTTTAAGTAAATATTTCATCTCCTCGAGTGGGGATCGAATCCACAACCAGTCGGTTTTACAGTCACACCTCGTGCCGCTGCGCCACGACTGGCCTCACTTTTTTATTCAAGACATTGTATAAGTTCATATTTATTATTTCTTTTCTTAATTAAAGTTTGAATATATATACACATATATATATATATGTATATGGGTTAAGAAAATAAAACAAAATAGTTTGAAAACCATTTATATTAATGTGTTATCATGAACTCGAACATTATTACGAATAAAGTGATAACATTCAAGTTTATATATCTTTGGCATAGTAAGTCGCTGCCTATTAAAATTAGTTTTGAAAGTTACTACTTGTAACATATACATATATTTAATGACGATATACATATGTACGTAGATGTAAACTGAGACCGAATTAAATATAAGTAAAAAACATTTTTTTTACTTATATATATATATTTTAAATTTTACCGGAAGACTGAAAAGATAAGATTTTGTACATTCATACTGAGATTCAAATGATATAAAAACAGCTCGGCGGTCATTGAGTGTTCATTCTATTCTTCAGTTATTTTATTCCGAGCTGCCTTGACGTGTCCATTTTCGACGCGCTATTTTTGACTAAAATTTCGTTAGTCTTGTGAAAGCAGTAAAGTTTTATTGTCCTAGTATAGTCTAGAGTAGTGCCCTAGTGCTAATTGTGCTTTATATTTCAAAGATTCTCCTTATATCAAAGGCGACTAACATGACACAAAGACATGGTTTCCTTCTGTTATTCTTTCCTTCGTTAGCAGCAGAATAAAGCAGGTACTGTACGATACTCACACCGTGTCATACCATGAGAGTCGTCCTTAATACTGTGCTACTTAATGACAGCATATAGAAAATCTCTAAAGCAGCTTTCCATTTCTTTCATTCTTCTCAAGCAGTGTCTAAATACCGCCATATCATACATACACCATTGTATGTTGATGTTTAACATGTATAAATACAATATGTAAATTTACTCGAAATATTCATTGTTTCCGGTTACCATTTAAGTTTAGTGGATTCGTTTGTTTATAAGTTTTAAATTCACTATATAATATGATTCTATATATATATTTAAAGTTTAAATGCTCAAATTTTATATAGTAATATAATTATATGTTTTAGTTTAATATTAATATGTAATACTTAGTTTACAATGACACACATAAATATTGTATATGTAAGTAAATATTTAACAACGATAGAGATACTTTTCCAAAACATTCATAATATAAACGCCACCTACAAATTCCTGGACACTTCCCCTCACAGGTCTAACCCAATCACATCTAACGTCGGCACAAACTATCAGATAAACACTGCAAAGTATTACCGGCGAACTCCTCACAACATTCAATACTTAACGAAAACATTTAACAATGAAAGCGTAAGAATATCGCGTAAATCATCAAATATATTATAGCAAAGAGCCAAATGTAACGATTAATCGATTACAATATATAAATTTTATCCATTCGCCTTTATGGCTGGCTAAACGCGTATGGATAAAATAATCGATGTAAATTTAATATGAATCGATCGGTGATTACTAGTGGAATCTAGGATTCAGTGACACTTAGAAAAAATACAACTATTCTTTTTTTTTTAAATTATTACGATAATAATATTTTAATCAATACAAAGAGAAGCTTTTGACAATAGAGTACTGCTACTCATAAAAATTATGCTTCCATCGTAATGAGTTACATACATATAAATATGTTAGTAACTATTCAGTTTTTCGAAATAATCGGTTTCCGTTGATTGTTTATCGTTGTAGTGCTCTCTGCCAGCCCAGATTTAGTTTGAGGGTAGCGGGCAGGCACGGACTGGCCTCGCATTCCCCGTCCAGTTCGTCAGCCAAGTTGTCGTGAAGCTCTCTCAGAGCCATTAAGGCGGATCGTGCGGCGCGCTGACAACTCATATCTCCCTCGCACGCTGAGTCTGCTTCTGATAGGAACACTAGGTCGCATGTTGTTGGTGGAGCTTCGCCCTGTAAGATAATCATTTTGTTAAAATCACTGCATACTTCATTATAAAGGTTAAAATTAGAGATTTATACGATTAAGACTTACGCAAAGATAGCAAATTTGATGTAAGCTACATAGTGGTAGGAATAATTGTCCACGGTCGCCAGCCAACAAATCAACACCTCGGCATCTTTGCACAATTTTGGCTAAAACCGGGCACTCGCCAGTTGAGCTACCTGTAGTTAAAAATAGTTATTTGTAAGTGACATAAAAGTAAATTATCCTTTATTTTTTTATTTTATTTGTTATTCCTACCAGTCGACATAATAGGAGTTCGGTGCCGTCCACTTCCGCCCATATAGCCTTCGGAAAGTTGTTCTTCAATTTTTCCATTTAAGTAATGACCGGCTCCTTGTTCATCTTCAAAATCGTTATTCTTTTCGTGATTGTTGAGACCAGGTATATTATTGCTCATCATTACTTTTTCTTTTTTGATTGCTACTCTTTTATCTTTCATATCAGTTGGATCAGGAGAAGAATGTAGAGCAACGGATGCTTTCTGCATTTGGAGACTTTGTTTAAAATCTTTTAGTGCTTTGCGCATTTTCTCCAAGCTGTAAGCTGCCGCAAGGCGCGAAAGTAGCTTTTCTTTCATTTCTTGTTCTTCTTTTGAGTCAAGTTCTTCACCAATATTAGAGTAATGTAAGGCTTCATCAACAATCAGTCCCTCCATATTTTTCAATTTTTTGTCGATATTATCCAATTTAGATTCACTATCCGATTCAGAACTTCTCTTTTCGTTTCTGATTCCTAGAGCTTGCGCTTGATTCATCGGTATTTCAGATCCAGTCATAGGTTTAACCTGGACGTAGTTTCTTTTTACATAGTTATGTTTTCGAAAAGAGTTTAATGGATATATAACTTCCTTATTAAATGTGTCGAAGTATTGTTTTTTCAGTCGATCTTCATTAAGATTATTAACAAATGAAACAGATTTTTTCAATCTTTTATCGATGCCAAAATAGTCAGACCAATCGATTGATTTCTTTCTGATTTTGATAGGTTTTTCAGTTTGTTTGTGTTCATGATCATGATCTTCATCATGTGCATGATTGCTATAGTCATTATGGTTGTGGTCATGTTCAGGATCGTCCTCATTGTGAATGTGTTCATGTGCCACTTCTTTACCTGATATTCCCGGTGGGTGAATATTAGGACCATGTTCCTCATGATCAGTGTTCTCATGTACTGTTGTGTTGTGCATATCGTGAGTGTGGTTATGACTTACAGTTAAAGTTGGCGGCTTAGGCTCATGGAAGCTTTCCATGTTATCGCTGCTTCGTTTGACAGGGGATTTGATAATGTCATGATCGGTGTCACCAAATATTTTTGATAAATCTCTCATTATTTTTGGATCTGTTCCAGAACTGCTTCTGAATAATTTGGCGTTATCATGTTTTGTCTGTTCCGTAACAAATCTTTTCTTTTGAGTATTAAAATTATAAGGTCCACTACTTCTCTTTGTCACTGGAAAACGTTTTTCTATAGAGTCATAAGCGTATTGATCCTCATCAGCTAAATCGGAGAGACTGTCATCATCGAGAGGTTGGAAAGCAATAGCATATTCTTCACGCATATCGTCTTTGTCGTCGTCATCCCCGCCTTCCGACACTTCATACGAATTATAATTTGGGTTAACAGGGCCCGGAACTTCCTCTACATTTTCTTTACTATCTTCATTATCATTAGCTACAAGTGGTTCTCTATCTAAATCTGAACTACGTTTCCTCTTAAAAGCTATAGGACCCCAATTATTAGGATATCTTTTTTTTACAATTTTATCTTTATATAATTTTACTACACCTTGTGCGTTATCATCATTAGTTCCATGAACGTTGTTGCTTTTATATTTAGACCAAAGTTCACTTAAGAGTACTGCATATTCTGCATCCTTTTGATGTATATTATCTTTATAATCGTTTTCCTCTTTTGAATTCCTATCCATAAATAAATCTTTAAGCTGATCGTTGTCAGAATGTTGAGTTCTTTCACGGAATGCCGATTCTTGCCTGTTAGCAATAGGTCTATTGTAATTTTTCTTGATTATTTCATACTCATAGGCCTTAGGAGGCCTGGAATTGTCACCCAATAATTTGACAACATACTTAGGTTCCGGCTCTTCATCAATATCTTCAACGTCAACACCATAGTCGGGTTCTGTAAAAGAAATAAAAACGAGAGTGCTTACAAATATTTGATTAAATAATTTACTTATTTAGTGTTAGTAGATGTACCAGGATACGCTTGAGGTGGTACAAAATCGTACAGCGTATCATAGTCCGTTTGGGCAAGCGGCACGTGCATACGTCCACGCTGACGTCGTTGCAGCGCCTCGAGCGCGCCGCGAAGAGATCCTCCGCGGTCGGCTGTGCACGATACCGCACAAGCAGCTACCGCCCACACCCAGAGAATATGCATATTGTTTCCTGCTGTTGGAAATAATAATATTGTGAAATATAAAATTTATTACACTTTTTCATAAAACAACAAAAATCTCAATATCTACTTAAACTAAGATGACCGAACGTAAATACAGTATCGATTATACTGCAGGAAGGTCACGCAAATAGTTTGAGGACCCCCAGAAGGCATGAATGAAGAAGTTGATGATGAGTGAACGAGGCAAATGAGACACCCAGCTAGGAATAAAGTCATGAGACTAAAATACTTTTTACCTAATACAGAGTTTTATAGGTTCCAAATTAGATCACATACATATGTGTGTACGTTGTCCATGTCACCTTTTTATCTACGTTCGTGTAATTTTAAAGTAATGTAAAGTAACAACGACAAACAAATTACTTAAAGTAGATTTTTCCTTAGGGAGGCCGACCCTATTTCGCTAAAGTGGTTTCGAAATGCTGTAATTTACCTCACTAGGCGAGATATTATTCTTAATAAAAGCAACATAGCATAATGTAAGTGTTGTATCATAAGAATTTGATACAATAAATTATTAAAATTTAATTTTGGGAAAAATGACGACGACGAAGATTATATTTAATGTATCATTACAGTTGAATAAATAACTTTTGTACAAAATATACATTGTTTGAAGATGTTTTTAATATGTATGTATGTAGCTAATAAATATTTAACAGCAATTTTTTTTCTCTGGTAAAACAAAATTTATGGATAGGTTCCAACGCGCTATGCCTATAACGCCTGGCGATAAGTAGAGAATAAAGTTTCACACAATAGGATCACTGTGCCTAGCTATATATGCAGATGTTTGAAATATATAAAATTAGGGGTGCGTGGAAGCATCTTATTATGCTAGCCTTATTATTAGCACATAATTTGCTTTCCGTGGTTTAAGAAATCTGTGTAATATTTTTAATTTGCTTAAATTCTATTTAAAAGTAATGTAGTCAAATTATTAAACGGTAATTTTCTTTTATGTTACGTATCGTATAAAATTTACGGTGGCTTTATAGGTTACTTTTTATAGGCAATACGGCCGCTTGCATGGTCTAGAGTTCTAGACTTTATTTTATGACGTAGTATATTTAAATTTTTTGTTCTTGTTTATGTTATGTCTTTGTTCATGTTTAAAATAATATATGACTAGAAATTGAATAACAACATTTTTTAACACGTTTTATTAGTTGCCGTTTATATTGGGAACTTTGGACGCGATTTTGACGGACTTTGAAACGTTGGATTAATTACTACTTATCAAAGGACCGGTGACAATGCAATAATATGAATAATAGTAAAAAACGACGGTTTCGTGAAAAAAAATAAAAAGTATTTTTTTTAAATTTTGTATGAAGCATAATGTAAAAAAAACGTGGGATCAGCATCTAATATTTCATAATTTTTTTTTACTTTTAAAGTTATGTAAAAATTATCACTTAAAATCACCTTCCACCCTTTTACGTTATTCTTAAATTATATTAAAAAATCTGTTTACTATTTAGATATTTTTGCAAAAGCGTGTTTTTAGTTTTATTTAAGTCAGCTTCACGCTGTATCCCGCTCATAGCAGGGTAGGCAGAGGGAACCTAGTAGTTCCCCTCTTACCGCCGAGTTCTGGACGCATTGCGTGTTGAATGGCGGAACTCGTCGCCGCGCTTCGCAACGACACTAGAGCGAAGAAATGAAAAATGTAAATAAATATTTCATTTCCTCGAATGGGGATCGAATACACAATCAGTCGATTTTACAGTCAACCTTTGTAGCCCTGCGCCAGGACTGGACCTCATAGTTTTTTTTAATGATTATTTTTTATATAAATTGTAAAAATCTCCATACAGAGATACGCTGCGTTCATTTTTTTATAAAAAATTAAATTAAATTAAATTAGCTTCACGCTATATCCCGCACACAGCAGGGTAGACAGACTAGTGTTAAGACACACCGTTTCCCACTTTCTGCCGAGTTCTGGAGGTATTGCGTGTTGAGTGGCAGAACTCAACGCCGCGCTTTGCCTCGACACCAGAGAGAAGAAATGGAAATATAAATTTAAGTAAATATTTCATCTCGTCGAGTGGGGATCGAACCCACAACCAGCCGGTTTTACAGTCACACTTTGTGCCGCTGCGCCACGACTGGCCTCAAATTTTTATACGTTTTCTAAATAAGTATTTTGCTTTCCTAAATGTGGAATAACACTTTAAAAATGTTTAAAAAATATTCAAACTTGTTAACACTCCATAATATTTTTTTTATCTATTTGAAATGTTTTTTAAGAATTAATTGAATAATTAAGAAAATTAAGCGAAAAACTGCTTAACTAACATGTTTCGCTTGAAGCGTTTCTTATGAATTACCAGAGTTGCTTGTCTTTATTAGGCAGAGAGCGTTGTTTGCAGAAAAAATATCAGTGCATTAGAAGTAGGCCTAACCGTAGTCAATGTGGTTTGCTTGTTGTTTAAATGTTATATTTTTTGTGTCTTTAATTTGAATTAATTTAAGTCACAAAAATTGTTAATTTAAATAAAAATTATTTATATGTGTATTTTTAATGAAATAATGCATTTCATTAGATTTGATTATTAAATATCATAATATCTCATATATAATATTTCATATTTCATATATAATATTCTCATATTATAAAAAAATTAAATATAATATAATAATTAATATTTTTACTTAAGAAATAATAATTAATATATAATAATGTTCAGAGTTACTATTTTTGATATTTATATAAGTGTTATATTTTCCACAAAAACTAATGAAGTTTTGATTTTAAAAGAAACATAAAATAAAAGACGAATATCATTACTTTTTATAGAAACTCTATATATTATTTGCCGGTCATTTTTATTTAAAAAAAAATAAACAGTCTATTAGATTTGAATAATTAAAAAAAAACAGTTAGAGTTAAACAGGTGAGAATTACTTTAAAAAAAATGAAGATAATAAAATCAACTCAGGTCAGTTATATAGGTCACCATTTTCGCATAAATACTATTTGCAAACCAAACAAAGAGCTTGGTGATGTACGTAGATGGAAGTAAAAAAAATATGTCAATTAACTCGGCCGCTGTCAGCTGATCTATCTAGGAGTATAGGTGGTAGGTGCTAACATGGCTTACCTTACAGCATTTAGCACGACAAAACAAAACACAGGATTGATTTCTTAGCGCGTACTAACGTTAAGGCGTCTGGATAACAACTGGGATACTGAAAGTTGGCACCCTGCGCGTACCCTCGTGCGCAGTAGCTCCTAGGGTTCTGTAGATTTCAGGTTCTACGGAACTCACTGTGAATGGTATGGCTGAAAGATATCAGAGGGGAACGGCGGGCGCGGGGATTATATAACGACGATCGATAGAAAACGAAGCCGGGCTTAGGTACAGTACACAGTGGCGGTGTTTATTTATTTTTATTGGAATCGAGTCCAGTTCACTTTATTGCCTGCAGTATCGGACGTGCGACCTGCATTTATTTCGCTTTGTTTTTATAATTTTTATAAGTTTTTATTGATTGAGCTTTGTTTTATTTGGGGAAGCTCGTCTAGAAAATGTAATGTAATATTCATTGAAATTATTATCATTTCTCTTGAGTAAAATTACAGTATTATATAAATTTTATATTTAGAATCATATATCATTGAATTTATAATTTCTAATCGAATTACATTCGTTCATATGAAATATAAATTAAATTAATTTAATTTCTTAAATAAATGCCTTAACTACTCAATTTAAAATTATGTTATACGCAGCGCCCTTATCTGACTCTTATTTAAATATTTTTGCATAGATTTTTATTTTATTTGGTTCTCTGCCGGAAATTGCCTCAAACAAGCTGTAACAGTAAATTTCCTTTAAAAATATAGAACATTTTCTTTCAAAAAGATAATAGAGTTAGTAAATAATTTCTTAATTTGTTTTAGTATAAAATTTTGGTGTTAGTGTTGCGCCATTTTGTAAAGACATTTAAGCTGACATAATTATAAGCTGCAATGTACTCGTAGGTTGGTAGTGCGTTAAGTTAAAGTGACCGTGCACAACTTTGTGGGAACGTTCAACTAATTTAAGTCTTCCACTGAGGACAAAGTTACAACCGAGAACGAAGTCATCACGTAAAATGAATTAGTTTCTTAAATGACGTCGCTTCTAAACTCAAATAGACATACCTAGTATGAGAGTGTAATTTAAAACCAGTAACAAAATAAATTATTTTTGTGTCATGTACTTTTAACATGTTATTAGTATATATGTTTTTATATTTACAGATAAATCTTAGTTAAAAGAACTATCCAATACCCATGATCCCGGTAGCTTGTAATAGTACAAAAAAAAAATAAAACATGATGATGATATTTACAGTTGTGCCTTAATATTTTTTTTATTACAAAGTTTTTTCTAACAAATAAAATAATTACGATATTATAGGTAATACCGTAATTAATTTATGGAGTATTTTTTTAGATTGTTTTATTATTTGCCTATAAAAGTTACCTAGTTGAATTTTTGAATTTGTAATTCAATATAGCTCAAAACAAACTTTCTAAAACAAACAAAAGCTGCTTTGTTGCTGAGCTATATTGTTTGTGCTATATTCAGAGAAATTGTTTATTCTCTGAGTGGAATATTATAGCACCAATTGTTTATTTAACGTCAGCACTTTAATGCAGTTCCGAATCCCGACTTCTTGCAAATATATGTATTTTTGAAGTGAATATTGATTTATGAAATTTATTTCATTTTACGCAGAACACGTTTTGTTATTTCTCTTTGTTTGAATAAAGCTCTGTCAAGAAATACTAATGCTTTATCTTCAAAGATATACCTAATATTGTATTGGAAATTAAATATATCTATAGAAGTATTTTTATTGTGAACGCAGTTTAAGAAGATGCCTTTGGAGGCTTCTCATTCTTCCATCGTGGTATTTAATTGAAGTAGACCGCCGATGTCGCTGTAATTATACTTATTGCTCCCGCCAGCGACGCTTATTTGATTTTCTAATGTTATTAGTAATAGTAACTCTTGGTTCGTGGTACGCTTTACACACATCTTATGTAAGATTTTATCTTCAGACATTTAAATAATATAAATTTTTGCTATATAAACAAAATTAGGCGTTTTGGTTCTATTATCTAAACCATGTTATAAGCGATCCAACGTTTGTTATTTATTTGTAAGTTGTAAATAGTATATTATTATAGATCTACAAATAAGTTATCTTAAAAAAACTTGTAAACATAAGTCTAGACTAAATTTATTCCCCGAATTCAACGTTGTATATGTATAGACATTTTTTTCAATCAACTGACATGTACGGCTTATATTATTAACTAGTGACACGCTCCCTGCTCCGCCCGCTAGAAATACACAATTATTTATTTACTAACCTGGATTAGTTGCGTGTTCTATTGATCATCAATTTTGACAATACGTATACATTGAAAGCTAAAACTTCAGCCAATTCCATAGAAAAAAAATTTTTGTAGCAATTCAAATAAAATTTTCATATAGCCTCACGCTGTTTCTCGTATATAGAAGGTTTGGGAGATGAAACTTACTCAATCTGCAACTTTTCTAATTTTCAAGGTATTGCGTGATGAGTGACGGAACTTAACGCCGTGCTTTGTCGTCTTACCAGAGCGATTAACTTAAAATAATTCATTTCCCCAAGTGGGAACCCACAACCGTCGCGTTCAGTCTGACGATGTATCACTGCGCCACAACGGCCTCAAATCGCTTTCATTATTCGCCTCATATATTATTAGGGGGTGAAATGAAAGTTTGTTGAGTGGCAATTATTGTTAGTACGAAGTATGGTATGTGATGAGAGCCGCGACACGAGAGCTAAACTTCGTGTTTAAGTGCCCCGATGACAAGTCGAGTTTGAGACGGGCTCGCTATGTTATTTATAACGAAACCAACTAATATATTTTGTAAATAAATATGTAAATATATATAATTTAGAATAACAAACTTTTTTAATGTTCAGTAAAATATAATCTAATATAATAGATTAGTTAAGTTACTACTCAAAGAGTACTTTTATTTGCGTCGCGTGTTTTAAGGAATATAAAGGAAATTTATTAAGATTTCGCTTTTAATTTTCATGGCCAATTTTTTTAATAGTCATTAATCATTAAATTGAAATCTAATATATATAATAGAGGCCTGTCGTGGCGCAGGGGCATGAAGTGTGAATTTGCCTCGACACCAGAGCGAAGAAATAGAAATATAAATTTAAATGAATATTTCATCTCCTCGAGTGGGTGTCATACCCACAACCAGTCGGTTTTACGGTCACACTTTGTGCCTCTGAGCCACGACTGGCCTTAAATAAATAATAGGGACAATAATAACTACTAGGGTCAGATGGAATCAACAATCGCTCTTTTAATTAGTTCCAATTTGTTTTGACTGCATAGAGCAAATTAGAAATGCAAACATAGACCTATATCAAAAACAAAAACTGTCTCAGACTGTCTGTGACTCAAACTTCGTTATAATTTCAGGATTGTACGTCAACGATAAGTACAATTTATAAAAGTTGACAAATTAAGTTTGCGGACGTATGCACTCATTTTGCTTGAAATAAACTAAAAAAATATATTTATAATGATTTTTTTCTGTGAAATACATAAAAAAATCACTTTTCGGATTTTATATTTATTTCTATTATAAATTCTTAATTCGTGCCAAATTTAAAACTATTAGTGCACGAGATTGGTGTACACTACACTTCAAGGTTTTGAGTACCTGGTGAATTTCACACAAAAATGCAGCGAAAATGATACATTAACGTATCTTGATTGCGTTGACTTAGAAGCCTTATTTTTGTGCTCCTAAGGACCGTAGACCTGAACATTTCATATTAATTTCAGCTTGATACGTGTATTTTTATGTGCTCTTATATATTACAAAATTAATTTCACAAGATCTCGAGATAAATGATCTTGATAGAACAGAATTGACAACATAGTAAGAGTGAAAGTTCCATTTTCCTTTTGAGAAACAAAACACTCAAAATTAAATTGCTCTTATTTGATTGGATATTTTTGCACATTTTATTATTCTGTTCTTATCCTTATGAATTATTATAAAACAGTTTTGTAGGTACTGTATTGAGTAGCTAGTAGCTACTTAGTACAGTACTATGTGTTAAGAGGCCCATCAAAGACTTATGGTTAAAATAATAATAATAATATTTACTTTATTGTACACCACACAACAGACGATAAGAAAACAAAAGACAATCGTTGACAAAGATGAAATGTACAGCCGGCGGTTATTGTTTTGATACATTTATTTTGGACATGACTTATTTATAGAACACAAATAGAATAATATATACAGAACGTAAACTTTTTCAAGAATTTCAGGTAAAAATTAAAGATTTTTGAATTTGTACTTATTTATTCTTAACATAACACCGATAGTTGCATTGGTTTTTGAAATACGTATATAAATTTAAAATACGTACAAATGTACGAATAAATAAAACTTATAGTATCAATGGCATAACAGATCTTTTAAGATTATAATATTCTTCTGTATTAGACCGCACTTAAAATCTAAAAAGTGTTGAGTACATACGAGTATCTTATTGTCTACATATTATTACGTAAATATTAAGCAAAAAACACTAAATTATCAAAGTTATTTTTTTTATAATTAAGTTCCTAAACTGACATATCATCGGTAACAAATGTTTGACTTTTATATTTTAAATGTTTATACAGATTAATTTCGAAAAAAAAAACATTTAAATGACCGCGAGCAAGTTTTCTAAAAAAGATATGACGGTTTAGAAGTATAGAAAACTTAATTAATACGTTCATTTTTACAATGGCACTTCCATGACTATACAGATTGTAAAGCTGGGCAAGAATTAAATTCTACAAATTACGTATAAAGAAATCGTTAGGGAAACCCTTAATAATTCACAAATATAAAACTTATAACTAGGTACAAATTATTCGATCGTTGTAAAACTATCCACAATCTATTTTAAATATGTAAAAAAATATATTTTTGAATAACAAACACATGTAATTATAATGTTATCATTTGAATATAAATTCAATCGTTTTAAGCATCATTGAAGAAATTCTATCCTTAATTTTTCATAAAAAAAACAGCCTATTAAATAAAATTAAATAATTTTTAAAATTCTTCATTCGGTTCTTCAGCGTCAGCCAGCTTAACTAGACCTATGAAGCTTTTTTCGGGCTGCATCAGCGAGTGTCGGTCTCCGCCGGTGTTTCGCACTGCGAGCCTGTCTCCCGCTTTCAAGAAGAGAGCGGAAGCAGAAAAGCAGGAGTTTGGTTTGTCAAGACGTTCAGCGGAGTGGGAGGATTGTGCGCATTGGAGGAGAGTCTCGCGACTGTCCGAGTAAGGGCTGGTGCGATGTAATACCCATGAAATGATGTCGTGACTGTCTAGGTAGTATATCTGGAAAAAAGTAATCATTATTATACTACAGTCACTTACAGAACCTCTGTGGAATCATTTCATAATAATTCCTCCATGTATATAGTGGAACTAAAGAATGTTAAAAAAATATATCAATATAAACAAAATACTGTCGTAGTCATACATATTTAAATTTGTATGAGTTACCATCAAATATATTATGGCAAAATATACTCGTAGTTGCCATTTATTTAATTGTTGCGTTTGGCCGTTTTTTATCTCTACTTACTACCTAGATACATTTTCATTCCCCCGGTTCGGTATAAAAAGTGCTGTGTTAAGTTCCGCCACTCAATACGTGATGCTTCGAATTTGGGCGGAAATGGAAGAGCAGAGTGTCTTGACATGATTCCACTATCCTATAGACATATATGCGGGATAAGGGGAGAAGCCATTATAATTACTTAAAAACTACAACCTTACTTTATTACCTACTTTGAGTTAAAAAACGACATATTCCTATATTACCTGAACGTAAACAAAGTAAACACCAGTATGGTGCACGTGTATGTGGCCGTTCCTAGTGAGGGTGGGACGCGGGTGTGGAGACGCGATGGTCCACGGCGCCGGGTACCAGACGTCGTGGGGTGCGCCGTGAGACACGCGGACTAAACCATTACCTATAAAAAATATATTATATAAAGGTGCCAATGTAATATAATATAAATACGGTTATAGAGAAGTTGAGACGTTTGCGATCGTGGGTTTAGATCCCTTAAAACCAATTACTTAAATATAAGATCTATTAATATTTAACATAAAAATATTATTACAGCAGTTGGTTTGAAATATATACGATACTGTACGTTTTCAAATCAAAGTTAAAATATACAATTAATCGGTATTGAAAGTAATCTATATATATAAAAGGACTTGTCCTGACTGACTGAGGTAAACGTGAAATTTGGGCAGATGTTTATTTTCATATTCTGGACATCCACTAAGAAGGGAATTTGAAAAATTTTAACCCTAAAGGAATGAAATAGGGGTTGAGAGTTTGTATGGAAAACAAATTTAATCTGTACCGATTTTTATAAAATTTGAAATTCAGACTCTTAAAAATATTTCAATGAGCACGTGTTTCATGGTTTTTAAGAATTCACCCACTAAGAGTTCAAATTAGGGGTTGAAATTTTATATGGAAAATCTTTAAATTGCCACCGATTTTTATAAAAATTTAAATTCAGGCTGTTAAAAATATTTTATTGAACACATGTTTCGTGGTTGTTTTAGAATTCACTCCTAATAAGCGGGCGAAGCCGCGCGCGCCCTCTAGTCTTAAATAAGCCTTGAAAACTTTCAAATAGTCCATGTGAAAATACAGTAGATTTTCGCATGGACTATTATTGACTAAACTAATTTAAATAAACTTCAAAGTGTGACGCAGTTACCTTATAGTATCAAATATCGATTTATAAAGTATCTTTTTCCTTGTATAAATGTACCATCTACATAAACATAATGCAATATATAAATATACATTATATTTTACTACTAAACTGTAATTATAATTTACAAAACCATCGATCATCATCATCGATCTCTCAACTTTTATTGCATAATTATTTGTAATAAATTCTATAAATTTACAAAGTTGTAGCTAATATTTTGCAACACTGACTTAAATAAAACGTTTGATACCCAAATTTAACGCCCTGGGCCATGTTATTTAGAATCTCGACACGTAATGCGAACAAATTACGTATATACCACCCAAAATTACATTCCATTTAAGACGTGATGAGCGTATTTTTAACACCGACTACGTAATTAAGATATTAATGTAGTCTGTAGTATATATTTATGTTATTTTTTAGGTATGCTTTGCAAGCTTGTATCTATATATGTTTTATGATGATACGCCATTTTTAATTTTCTATCCATTTTGAGATACTGCATAAAGGGAGATGAATCTGAACCTTAAAATAATTTAAATATTGTTTTTAATACATTCTTTCGAGAGTCAATCGAACCTATAACAATCGCAAAAGTCGGTAATTTTTTTAATGTGTGACGTGTATATTTTATGCTAAATGAATGTTAAAATTGAAGCATTTATCGTGATTTATCCTTAGAATGTCTAAATGTTGTACATTATAATGAAGGGAAAGTAAAGTGGATTGTAGATTATTTTATTTATTTAGTAATTTTCCTTGAATAAAGTCTGGAATTGCATTCATATTCTTTGAAAAATAAAGAGTTACTTGAAATGCAAAGGATGTACTACATATTTAAGAAATAAATTCCCTTTCATATTAGTAAAAGGTATTCTTAGGCAAATTTCTATTCATTTCCTAATAAATAAAAAGACCATAGCTATATAATATAAACTTATTCTCGTATTTCACGCACCCAGCATCAAAATATACATTTATTTCATGAATAATATTATAATTATACCTTTGAAGTGCTCGTGAGCCTCTGTGTTGAGATGTGACGTGTTGCCGTGGAAATGAGCCGCTATAAATGGCCTCCGCTGACTTCCATCCTGAAAAAATTGTGTCGTATTTTGTATTCAGATATTTTTCTTCAGTAGCTAATATAATAAATTAATGAGAATTTCTTTCAGAAAATTAGAAAGGTTTTAGGAGAAAAAAAAACAGGTTACTGATACTACTATTATATAAAGGGTATACACAGACCGATATATGTTATTCTAGCCTATTTACCGCTAATATGTGTGATAGATGACCTTATAACGCAGGAACGAAGGCGTGATTCAATAAAAATATTCTCAACATACCCTTGATGGGAATCAAACCCAAGACGTAGCGATATTTTTTAACAGTTGTGTCTCTAATGTTGTGATTTTAAGTCTTTACATTTGTATTACATCACAATAAGAATCTATACCTACTTCGTAGAGCACTTCAAAGAAGCTAGTATCACTAAGTGGATGTTTAATATGTAAAAAGAATTTCAGTAGTAAGTTTACAGAAATTTTAAAGGTCACATTGTATCAATATTTTGCGATAATTTTGTTAAAATTGTGTTTGTTCTAGTTTTTGTGAGTTCCTAACTACTACTAAGATCAAACAATAGATAACTGTTCGGAGAAAATTTTGATAGACCTTGTTATTCATTTCCAAATCAAATATCTTTGAGAAAGGAAAATTAATTTAGCATCTCTAATGTAATGGAAACCTGTTTAACTACCTTGTTCATTATAACTTTACTCAATGTTTTGATGTTAAAAACAGCTCTAAATGATAAACATTTTTTTTATTTGCGTTCTAAATATTTATATAGAACGCATTTCTAATGTTTTTATTCAATAAAAGATTATAAAATATTTAATACATACTTATTTAGAAAACTTATAAAAAATTGATCGTAGCGGGATTTAAACCCGTGGCTCTCTTATACGTTCTTTATACTGTTAACACCTCTGTAGGGAGATGAGAGCGACGGCTTCCAAGCTGTGCGGGTTTAAATCTAGCGAGATTCAATTACGGGACGTTCAAATTTTTATATGTTTTCTAAATAAATATTTTTTCTTTTTATTTAGTGTAAAATAACACTTAAAAGATGTAGTTTTTCTTAATTAAATTGATGACTAAAAATATATATTATATATGTATGTATCACTAACATAATCTTAAATGGACATAGAAAACTTTGAAATCATCAATACAATCATTTTTACCATTTTTAAAGTGTTATCCCACACATAATAAAGAAAGAAATTTGTTAAGAAAACGTATAAAAATATACTATTTACTTGGATGGTTTCTAAGAGGCGCGGGGCTTTATATCCTGTGATACATTCAAATTTTTATACGTTTTTTCAATAAGTAACTTTGAAATAAGTTTTATTATTATATTTATTTTGTCTAATAATACTTATTTAACTATTTTATTTAAATATTTTGCATAATACTAGCTTACCGCGTCGTTGCTATTCCTCGCAGTCCTAGACACAGTGTGTAAGGTCATCTTGCCTAATGAGTCCCCATTCCTTAAGAACTTCTTTGTTTTACGCCTGAAACAATAATATAATAATATGCAAACTTTTCTTTGGTAGATGGTTGCGGGTTCAGCCCCCACTTGGGGGATATAATTTATTATCATTTCGGTTTACTGGTAAGATAGAACGTGGTGTTGAGTTAAAACTCAATTATTTAACACAAAATGCTACTTCATCTTCTGCTAATAGAATATTAAAATGTATAGTTATTAAATTAATAGATTCATATTGAAGCTAACTTCAGCGCTAGCCTGTAAGGCATAAAAAAGTGCCTTTATGAATTCTATTTTTCTTCTGATACAAACTGTTATAGTTAAGGGAAAATAAAAAAAAATCTATTATTATTCATAACATACGCCTGAAACAATGAAATTTCATACAATAAAATAAATAATGTATTATATTAATTTTCACTGTGTTTAAAAGAAAGTAAAGAAAATGTAGAGACATAATAAAATCTAATCAAAGTAAACGCAAGATTAGTAGGAACTCAAGTGTCAAAAACAAGTGTGAAACCTGCGTAACAATCTTGTGAGAACCCTTAACGTTCCAGACTAGAATGTTAAAGACTTTCTAATGACACTTGTTTCAAAGTAGCAGGAGTTTAAGCGTTCGACTTATAAAATATGATAGAGCTTTTGTTTATTCTATTAGTAAATATTTAAAATATAATCGTTTTCTCGGTCTGGTGGTGGTGGAGAAATAGCTCTACATTTGTTCCAGTTCTAATGACATCTCTTTTTAGACGGGAAGAAATGAACGGAGTGTCATATATCTCCAGATTTTTATCTGTAATCTTAAAATGTGAAAATTAAGTTCAACTATTTAATTTCTTTTACATTACAACGATTTATTAATATAATTAATAAATTGAACATGTACCTTTATCTATAGATTTTGAAATAAACATTGATTATTAATAAATTATTTTACATACTTGAATTAATTTTTAAATTAAAGTTTACAACTCGAAATTGAAGCTTAAAAGTACTAATGTAATATATAAAAGGATGTATTTGGAGTTCAAAACCTGTATGAATAAACTACGCTATAATTTAACTCAGGCTGCTATAAGTTTCTTCAATGTATGAGTAGACATAATTAACTATAGCTTACATAGTAGTAGTACCCTGGTGATATGTTTCATTAATACTGTCTGCATGCGACGGTGGTAGATTCAAATCTCACACAGAGCAAAATGTTTAGTTTTAAAATATAAGTGTTCGAAGTAGTACATGATAAAAACCGGATAGTAATAAACCAACACTGATGGATTTGTTTGGGCTCTTTTCTATCTATTAGAAAATAAAGGAAAAGAAATAAACAATACAATTTTGTCAAAAAAAGAACAAATTTGTTCTTTGGAGCCAGGCGGGGCGCAGCGTGTAACTGTAAAATCAACTGATTGTGGGTTCAATACGAACTCGAGGAATTGAAATATTTATTTATACTTCATTTCTTCACTCTGGTGGCGAGGCAAAGCGCGGCGTTGAGTTCCGCCACTCAATACGCAGTGACACCAGAATTCGGTGGAAAGGGGTGAACGGAGTGTCTTAACACTAGGTTCCCTCTGCCTACCCTGCTGTGTGCGAGATAAAGCGGCGGAACATACCATCAAATTATATCTATTAAAAACAGGAAGACGGAGATATATCAAATGTAATCATTCCTATGACTTGCATTCGCAACTCCGTTAATTGTTAATATACAATTTAAAAAAATAAAAAAATAAGCCCACAATGGTTGACAAAATACATACAAAATAATAAACAGAGTGATATAGCTATCATATATTTTAATATTTAACACATGGCTCTACCATCGTAAACTAGATGAAGCCTCTGCTATGCTCATCAGAGAACTGATAAATATGCAATGTAGTTATGCATCTCATTCAATTTTAAATACTTACTATACAGAAATATGTCACAAACTTTCAAAATTTACATTACCTTTCACTTACTAGTTACTACTCTGAGTCAGTAGTGTCTAATCAGTAATAATTATTAGGTAATTCAAACTAATGGTAATCAATATATTGTATACGAGTACATTAGTTATTATAAGATTATCTATATTTAACTCCATATAGATATAAGAATAGTATTTAGAACAAAACAAGTGAGATAAAGCATATACAGTGTACGCTCAGGTTATTGATTTCGTCGCGACGGGATGGTTTATATTACCGGGCTAGGACGGTGTAATGTGCTCGGATATTAAGTTCGCAGAGCTAAGTCACGTAGAAGAGTTTGGTATGTGGAGTGTGACTATGTATAATAAATTATATTATGGAAATCGCTTTGTCAGGTCGTTACAGATTGTAGTTATTACCTATCTAAAATATTATTGTTTACAAAGTTTTATATATTTGAAATTTTCATAATATAAGACGTTCCGTTCCACCGAATTCTGCTGGCATTGCGTGTTAAGTGGCGGAAGTTGCGAGAAAGAGGAAAATGTAAACATCAACTATTTAATTTTCTCGAGTGGGAGATGAACCCACAACCTGTCGCTTTTAGAGCCGCACGCTTATGCCCCTTCGCCACGATTGGTCTGATTTGACATGTTCTACTCATTTAATGATCGGATCGGATCGGACGGATCATTAAAACTTTTATATTTTAACCTGCAAGTTGAGTTCTGTAGACGAATATACTATTTAACTATTGACCGCCATTTTCCAGTGCATAATTTAGCAACGAACTTAATTAGAGCGTAAAAACTTTTTGCAAGTGAACTACTATTTCAAAGGAAATATTCTTGTACTTGCACGTTTTATACCACTCGTAAAGTTCGTACTGCTTTTAGGTTTTTTAGAGTATATGTATAGTATTACACGACTTTGTAAGCTTTTTCTTTTTTTATTATTTTAAAATACCTTAGCACCATTGCTAGTGCTGCTGGAAGCGAGAAAATCCAAATTGCATCTAAATATTTTTATTTGTTTTTTCAACATGTATTAACTAACATATAATATACTTAATTACTTAATTTAGGGTCAGTCGTGGCGCAGGGGAACAAAGTGTGACTGTAAAAACGACTGGTTGTGGGTTCGATCCCCACTCGAGGAAATGAAATATTTATTTACGTTTATATTTTCATTTCTTCGCTCTGGTGTCAAGACAAAAGCACAGCGTTGAGTTCCGCCACTCAATACGCAATGCCTCCCGAACTCGGTGGAAAGTGGGGAACCGAGTGTCTTAACACTAGGTTCCCTCTGTCCAGCCTGCTGTATGCGAGATATAGCGTGAAGCTGATTTGATTTGATTATAATATACTTAAAACTTAGTACGATACAAAACTACAAAATAAAAATTATAAAATAGAGCAGCACCATGAAAGTCTTATACATTTTGAAAATTAATATAAGGAACTCTAAAAACATGTCATACGTGTTCTCATAGTGCAACATGATAGGCGCTGCGGTTGCATTCCGCCGCAGCAGCGTAATCGCGAAACTTAAACAAGTTTTTTATCATAATAGTAAGTATTAACATTTAAAATATGTATTTTTAAACACTTATTTTTCTTGAGATATTGAAGTAGGTACTAAAAGATTTAAAATCATAAATCAACATTAATACGAAATTGAGAATCAAAAATCTTATTCTTTTTCAATTGGAAATTTTTGAAAGAGCTTTACACTGTGAATATTTATAGCAAAAATATAGAGGCGGAATCCCAAAAGAAAGACGGAAAGAGCTATTTGCCAAAATGTTCGTTATTGGTTTTACTTTGCAAACATATAAGTACATACACGGAAGGCGTTCGTATTACATATAAAAAATAAAGAAAAATAAAAATATATGTAGGTACTTACGTGCATGCAACTGAAACGTAATATCGTATTGTTATCCAAAGTATGGATGAACGAATCTGGGATGGGCTTGCATTAAAATGAACCAAAAATATTGGTAGCTTTTTTTTTGTTTATATGTTCATTTGGCGATTCAAAAGTGCTTATAAGAGTTTATTTGAATAAAGAATATTTTGAATTTGAATTTGAATTGAATTTGTGTTCTAATTTAATTTATAACATTAATCAAAAAATAATTTATAAGCTTCACGCTGTCTTTCTTTTCTGTCAATTTTGACAGAAAAAAATTCCACTACGCAATGTCTTAGACTTAAGGGAAAAATAGAGAATGAATTATTTAATTCATTCTCTATTTTTCCCGTAAGTCTCAGACATTGCGTGGTGGAATTCAACGCAGCGTTTTATCCTTCAGTGAAATGAATCCACATGTATCGACTTTACACTCCAAACTGTCCACCTGCGCCAAATCGGTCTCAATGTTATGTACATTAAATCGTAGACTTTTGCTTTTATTAAAGCTGACCTAATAAAACTCCTTTTAAAGTTTATATATACTCTATGGAGACGTGAAATATTGGCCGTATAGTTTTAACGGGCAATATACTTTACGCCTTTAAACGTAATATACACCAGTACGTACCGCCTTATATATGGAGAAAAGTCTATAGATACAATAAACTTGACCTATAAATTTTTTACCTTATAAATTTGTTTATAATTTACCTTTCCTCCACTTTAGACATGACTGCAGGCTCTTGGAATTCAGGAATATTATCGGGAGCGTCAGGAAAAACGCTCCGCTTTTCGCGGTTGGTCGCCTCTGTTGATGGTGAAATTGCTGATAGTTCTGTTGAATATAAAATTAATAAATAAATTAATATAAATGATTTTACGTTGTATTTTAAAGATAATATGGAAGACTAGGGATCATAGTATTATATTCATACTTCATTCCCGTGAATTTACGCGGCGCCGTCTGTTTGTAAAAATGAATATGTAGATAAATTTAAAGAAAAATGTTAATACATAAATGACAATATTAACTTCTACTGTAACATTTTAATCTTAAAACTTAATATTATATAACAGTAGTAGAGTGAAAATACAGAAAATTACCAATATCATCTGCTTCAGGATCGCTGTTCAATTTTTTCTTTATGTCAGAGACCAGCTCCTCTTTTACTATTATCATAGAATCTGTGAAGTCTTCAGGTTTCAAGTGCACCATATTTGACGTACCAATCTAAACAAAGTATTAGGAATTTAGTATAAAAATATTATATAATTGCTTTATGTTGTATATCAATAAAATAATACCAATGTATATCAATAAAATAAACTCAAATGATTGAAATCTTTGTATGGAAAAAAGTTATAGTTTATACAAAATATGCATAAAGTTACTTATATAATTTTTATTTGTAATAAAAATTATATAAGTAACATTATATCAAAAGCAGAACGTATATAGAATCGACATTATCTAAATGGGTTTTATATTACACTATTAAATCATGGCGATTGGACTTACGATAAAAATTATACCACCGCAATTTATGAACAATTTTACAAAAGGGTTACATTATTATTTAATTGTTTAACAAAGTTTAATGTAATGAGAGGTCTCCTGACAGTTTTAGAGTGTTGGGTAATTTTAAATTAATAGTTATTGGAAGTAATGCGCCTATCTGCGTTATCTGTGCTAGACCCAAATTCTACGTAAATTACATTTTTAATTTAATGATTTCTTTTTATTGAAGAACAGAACATGGATATGACATGAAATGTCCTGTCTATTCATCCATTTATTACATGCTCATTAATGAAAATAATGTTTTTTTCTTTATTGAAATGTGATAAATATTACTTATACATATGTTATTTTGTCTATGAACATGGGAAAAAATTATATAATCATTTCGCCTTGTGAAATCAGACATTCAGATTGTAAAAACGCCAATATTTAATAAAAATATGTCATCTTATACTCTACCTTCTCCCTCCGCCTGTCATAGTCTGGATACCAATCCCCGCTCTCTGCGTCTTCGTCCCCGTCATACATATCCTCGTCGTCTCCGAACTGGTTATCATCTTCTAATACTGTAAGACCTTTTATCTTCTCAAGGGACTCGAAACCTTGCTTTTCCTTGCTCTTATCTTTGTCTTCTTCAACTAAATTGCTGTCTTGATCTTCATCTGCGTATATCTAAGATAAAAAAATGTATATATTTATTATTAATTTATTCTTTCCAGTTTTATGCTGTATCCCGCACACAGCAGGGTAGGCAGAGGAACCTAGTGTTAAGACACTCTGTTCCCCACTTTCTAGCGGTTTCTGGGGGCATTGCGTGCCGAGTCGCGGAACTCAATGCCGCGCTGCCTCGACACCAGAGCAAAGAGATAGAAATATAATTTCTTAAATAAATATTTTAAAAAATATGAATAACATTTCATATTATATTTTTTTTGACAAGCTCTTTACGTAAGGGATGAAATGTAATCAATCTTGTATATACATTAGCGTATTTTCGGAAACCCTTTACCGTTACTTTGTCACCGTGTTCATCTTGTCTCTTGATAGATTATCTCTATACAACTACAGCTTATTTCATATATCAACATAATACACCTTATGTGTGTAATGTAGTTAATAAACATAACCATTGAGGCCAGTCGCGGCGCACAAACGTGCGACTGTAAAAATGACAGGTTGTGGCTTCGATTCCCACTCGAGGAATTCTAATTTAATATTTTCACTTACGGCGTTTAGTTCCGCCACTCAACACATATTGTCTTCACAATTCGGCGGAGGATGGGGAACGGAAATGGAAATGTCTTAATGAAAACGGAGTGATACTAGGTTCTCGGGCTCTACGTACGGAATACAGCGTGAAGCTACAAAAAGCGTAACTATATTTTAAGCATAAGTAGGATGTTCCAATTTGTTTTATGACTCTATTTATATGAATAAATGAATTAATTGTGTATGAATGAAATGTGTCAATGGTCCATAATTATGGTATAAAATAATCACCATAAATATCAAAAAACCATTTTGTTTCGAATTAATTCTTATTAAGGTATGGTAGAAAAATTAAATCATTTGAAACACGACGCCATACCTTCGCCCTTGTTAGTAAAACCATATCATAAAAATTTAAAGATAGCTCATAACTTATAACAAGTAGATACTTATATCATCAGAACACGTGATATAAACGTTGAGCTTTAAAAATAAATAGCTTCATTTGATCGCAACGGAATGAGGGTAGCGTTTAATGCTTGTACCGTATTTTATTGGCTTTATGATTGAATAGAACATTTATTACGAACAGCTGTGTTACTTGGTGATTAATCGCTTTTAAAACACTGAAATCAATTACGGGAAACATATTTTGTTTATTATATTAGATGTTCATGTTTAGTTTATGTTAGTGGTTTTGCTTGTTAATAGAATCTTTAATAATGGTAAAATAATGAAGTATTAAGATTTTTTCACTTTATTGGAGAAAAGTATTTTGATCATTAATGATTATTTCGCTAGATTCTTTATATTCTGTAAAGATCGTATGATAAATAAAGCTATGCATGTTACTGCGCTATCTGAAGATAAAAAACTCACAAGCTCTTGTTTCCGTGGTTAAAGAGAAACTTGTGTAGTGCTTCCTTAAAACGCATATACCACATCCGTGGGAACGTTTACATTGTCTGCCAGCTATATTTTAAATATGTGATTATAATATTAATTTAAAACGTTACATTCAAAATTTAAATGAATTCCAATAACAAGAGTTACAACTAACGTTATGATCATCCAACTTCACTAAGCAAAATATCAGTTATAAAAATCTGTATTTTTTTACTTTTTATGTAACGGGGCGAATTATAAAAAAATATACGTATAAACCTTTAACTTGAAATTTCCTTGTACCTCCATAAATAAATTACTTCAACGAATCATTTTTTCTGCAAGAATAATACCGTATCCACCGTTCATATTTTCTTATGATTAAAGTTTTTATTTGATTGAAACATATCTCAATAATGTAATAGCAACATTAAAAATACTGGTTCCGATTCTCTTTGTTAAAATTAGCTTCACGCTGTATCCCGCACACAGCAGGGTAGGCAGAGGAAACCTAGTGTTAAGACACTCCGTTCCCCATTTTGTGCCGAGTTCTGGAGGCATTGCGTATTGAGTGGCAGAATTCAACGCCGCGCTTAACCTCGACACCAGAGCGAAGAAATGGAAATATAAATTTAAGTAAATATTTCATCTCCTCGAGTGGGGATCGAACCCACAACCAGTCGGTTTTGCAGTCACACCTCGTGCCGCTGCGCCACGACCGGCCTCAATTCTCTTTGTTCTTTTTGTATTTTTCAAATAACAACTGGTACAGCTCTGTACAGCTCATTGCTGTTTTAATTCTCGTAACAACAATATTGATCGGTCGGACCTTCGAACTCATCGACGGGCGAGCTCCATCGTAATGGACGAGTAACGAATCCAAATCAATATTTATTATTGCCGTCGGCTTTATGTGGGTAGATGTTTGGTCAAATATGTCGTTGATACGTTAAATATGTATTACCGACGAAATAAACGTTCATGTCATAATAATACAGAAAAATAATCGATTATAGATATTTATGAAGTTTCGTACATAAAATGTGTCAAAAGTAAAATATAAAGTCAGTCAGTCAGTCACTAAGGCAGTGACTGACTGACTGACTCTCTATGACTGAACTCTATCTAATAATTTTTGTAAAACAAAAGCTTCAGTTTGGTATTTTGAAGTTTTTTTTCTCATAGTTTATAGAACCGGACTATCGAATTTTAGATTATTAAATGATGATGTACTGATTGTAAAACAGCCTCGTGCATATCTTTTTATTTTTTCATTAAACCTTTTTAACACCATTAAATTTATTTTGTGCAATTCGTTTAGCAAACTGAAAATTCTTACAAAAATGAAAAACGAATTGAAAAGGAATATAGCAATTCAGATAATAAAATATGACATCTTCCGTATCGAATCATACAAATCCAATAAGAACTCGAGATCAAATTCAACATGTACCGTGCACCGTGTCTCGTAGACGTGTTGGATTTTATATACATTTGTAGATATTCTTTTTATTCGCTTTGATATGCAAAGTCTTAATTAGTACTCATTTCTTATTATAATTAGTTGGGAAGCTCACGGAATTAAAACGCATTTGTACAGAATAATGAGATACATTTAGTATACAAGAATTTTTAATATGAAAAAAAATAAATAGTAAAATGAATGAATACCGAAACGAAAATAATTATTTTCATATTTTTCATGTCCTCTCATTAACTAGACGAAAGCAGCGTTTTTTTAAAGGGTGGGCCATTTTTATAATAAGATTTTTATTTGATGGTCTCATTTTATAACAGAATGTAATATTAGGTTTCTCCACTCCTATGTATCTCAAAATCTAAAAAAGTAAAAACTGAAGTTATGTATTAAAACATGATACGGCATAGAATACAAAAATGGTATGTTTTTATAATATTGTTTCATTAAAATAAATATTAATAATAATATGAGGCCAGTCGCGGCGCAGTGGCACGAGATGTGACTGTAAAACCGACTGGTTGTGGGTTCGATCCCCGCGCGAGGATCTTCGCTCTGGTGTCGAGGTTAAGCGCGGCGTTGAGTTCTGCCACTCAACACGCAATGCCTCCAGAATTCAGCAGAAAGTGGGGAACGGAGTGTCTTAACACTAGGTTCCCTCTGCCTACCCTGCTGTGTGCGAGATACAGCGTGAAGCTGATTTATTTTTTATTTATTTTAAAATAAATATTATTTTATGTTGAAAGATTATATTTTAAAAACAAGGCAATTTTTAACGCACACTTTATTTTTACTAGATTATGCGATAGAGTAACGGGTATCCGATTTAATGTTTGCAATTAATTCAAGCTTTATATTGGTATTTAAGGACACGCGCCGCGCCGTGATATATAGTTTTGACGTACAATAATATTTTTGTGTCAGTTTGGGAATTCACTGATACATTTTACGTAAGGTGATACCGCTATATGAAAATATTTATAATATACGCGTAAGCGACGCTTAGGTAAATTGCTATATATCGTCCATAACACTTGTTTTAGCAGATAGACTACAGTCACTTAAGTAAGTTGTCTTTAATCGCTCGTAAAGTACAATAATAAGTATAAAAGTCGGATCAGAACTCGTATACAAATTGTGTTCGAGTCCATATTATATGGATAATAATAAGAAATAGAAATCAACCTACACTATTTTAAACGAAACTCTTCTGTTAATTTTTTGCTAGTTCCTTCCACAGCACTGTAGTTTATGTTGTCGAAGCGACATAAATCAGACGGGTAAAACATTTTTATCGTGACATCTCAGACTACTGGTTTATTTAAGAATTTTACATTTTATGTTTGAATTTTGCAATAGTGAAATAAATATACATTTAATAAAATTTTTATGTTTTAACCTCCAATTTACTGTCAAGACACTACCATCTGGCCAGAAAACAACTGTTTGCGTGGTGCAGGCGTGCGACTGTAGACGTGTCATTTTGTGGGTTCGATTCCCACTCGAGGAAATGAAATATTGAACAATTTCATTTCCTTGTTCAATAACGAGGCAACGCGCGGCGTTAATTCCGCCAATCAATAGGTAATGCCTCTAGAATCCTCTTTGATGTGTGCAGGACAGCGTGAAGAATGAAATATTTTCACAGAAAAAATCATTATAAATTCATTTGTAGTTAGTTCCCTTCACAAAAAATAAGTGCATGCACCTGCAAGCTTTAGTTTGTCAATTTTTATAATTCAGTCCATCCTGAAATTGGCATCGGATCCAAATTGGACAAAAACTATCATTACTTATAAATAGTTAATTTTCTTACACAAAGAGTGCGTACGCCAAACAAACTTAAATTTGTCAATTTTTATAAGTTGTGTTTCCCATTGACCTACATTTCTGAAATTGGTAGTGAACCCTCAGTGGGCCAGTTCTACTTCCACTTGACTTGTTTTTTCGTCTATGAACGGACTCTCAAATTATTTTCACCATACAAACTGCCATTATTTATGAGGGTATAGCGAAGGAACTTTAATGAAGTGGTTTACGTCGTCATTAAATTATTATTCAGCCGTTCGTTTCCATGGAACCTGTCGTAAGAAATACTTGATGTTGCTCCATTAATGCGTTTCAGCTCCAGCATTCGAGATGTACATTTATTTTTACATCAAACAACGTGAATTGCGTTTCCTTCATCACAGTGATGGAATGCGCTCTGAGCGTTTTAACACGGTTGTATCTTATCTTAACAGACAACACATTACTTTTAAAAGCCAGTCAAGTATTAAACGTGAGCTTATGGACTTACCAAAATTCTATTTTTAGTTTTTTGGCATGCTTGTTGCAGTGAAATTATAATAGTCCTTATTTTTTTCAGCTTCACACTGTATCCCGCACATAACAGGGTAAGCAGAGGGAACATGGGAACCTAATGTTAAGACACTTCGTCCGGCAGTCTTTGCCGAGTTCTTCAGGTAGGTAATTCGAGTTGAGTGGTGGAACTCACGCCGCGCTTAGCTTCATTATCGATTCCTCGAGCGATAATCGAACCCACTACTGTCGCATTTAAAACCACACGCTTGTGCCCCAGCACTACCACGGTCAATTCAATTTTTAGATTGCTACAATCATAAAAATCTTGTTAAAGATATAAAAATAATTGCTCTTATTCATCAAATTGTTAATAAATGTATACTGCACTTGATGATGGTAAATTGATGCTCATACTAACTACTTGAGAGAATGATTATTTTTATAATAAACTTTAGCCTTGATCTTGCTACTTAATAAGTGACGTCTCTGAGTAGTGAATAGGCGTAAATCTGTAGAAAGGAGTGATAGGTCAGTAGGTCTCCTTTGACCACTTCACGCGAAAATTCGAGACACGCATTTAATATATATATTAATAAAAAATATAAATAAAATAGAGATAAGATTATAATCTTATTACTCTGTTGTGGTAAATGTGTGATGGTAAAACAAAAACAAACATCTACTACAAATGTGGCTACAACACATCTATTATCTAAGAATAAGAACATCGCTCATATCCATATCGTCCGCATCGCAATTCGCCCCACATTCATGTGGTAGGAATATATAAAAGTAATAATAATAATAGAGGCCAGTCGTGGCGCAGCGGCACGAGGTGTGACTGTAAAACCGACTGGTTATGGGTTCGATCCCCACTCGAGGAGACGAAATATTTACTTAAATTTATATTTCCATTTCCTCGCTCTGGTGTCGAGGTTAAGCGCGGCGTTGAGTTCTGCCACTCAACACGCAACGTCTTCAATATTCGGCAGAAAGTGGGGAACAGAGTGTCTTAACACTTGGTTCCCTCTGCCTACCCTGCTGTGTGCGGGATACAGCGTGAAGCTTATAAAAAAAATAATAATGATCGCGCATATTGCTTCATAGTAATGCAATCAGAGCGTGACTACCTTCTGGCATCTCGTCGATTCATCAGAAAATAAGAACGGGCGTTGGTCCTTTGTTTTTCGAGATCATTGAACTGAATTCAAAACATTCACCAATACATAATTGAGTGCGGCCTACTTGGGATTCTGATAAACAATTTGGGAAATACAATTTTCAAAAGTCGTGCCCCATTTCGCGAGTGTAAACGGATTGTGAAGAACGGCACGCCGGTAATAGGATGTGTAAGTGGATCAGCTTCAATTATTCGTCCGCGTAACCCGGCGGAGGGAACGACGACGGTAATAGTCCATGCTGCACAGAAATTGGACGTAGTTCGAATCACGTTGTAAAATTGACTACGATTGTTAGATAAAGGTTTTATTGGACATATGGCATGGAGCTTATCGGTATATAGTGGTTATGAGAATTCAACTATTTTTATATTATATGATGTGATCTGGTCAACGAATAAATCGACTCGTCCGAAGAATAATGTCCTATTAGCTAAGAAAGTATTTTTGTGATTAATATGTTACTAACGTTTAATGAAACTTTAAGAGTAGAAAATGCTTTGCTCTCTTATTTATATTCTACAGATTATATATTTCAACCTATAAATTAAATAAATATTAGGTACAATCAGGCATCTCCTTTAACAACGTTAGAGCTTTACGCCCACATCTATTCGCATGTTCAGAATAGGACGTAGGGGAGAGGGGGGCACATTCGAACGATTTTTAAACTTTGTGTCATATCTAAAAATTCTACAGTTTTTAACTTCTTTACTATTTCACAATGCTTAGTCCAACTATTGTGCCACACAATCGTAGCATCGTATGTAGAAAAATATATAAGGTAAAGGTGCAATATCAACTTTAGTAGCAGTAGTCAAATGTTCAAAGCTGCCCCCCTTGCGGGGTAGCTTTGAACATATATGGGGCAG
>JAATLQ010018692.1:0-32570 GCA_013421005.1 Heliconius erato x Heliconius himera
GTCTACATCGTACGACATTGACGTAGTTTTTATTACATCTGTCAAGCAAATGTTACATCATGTCAGTGGTTCCAGTGAATCATAGTCGGACAAATTAACTCGTTTAATGAATTAAGGTGAATGTGCGAGTGGATTTCATTGAAATAACTATCGATATTAATTATTATTATGGCAGAATTTTAACAGAAAATTTTCCTTATTGGGTCAATTGTAACGGTACCAGGATTCGTTTCCTGGTTAGGTTAATGTGATGATTTGAAATTATAATTTCTGAAATATAATAGAATAGTTGCGTTGAGTTTCGACATTCAACACGCAATGCCTCCAGAATTCGGTGGAAAGTGGGGAACGAAGTGTTTTAACATTAGGTTCCCCCTACCTATCCTGCTGTGCACTTCATGCAGCGTGAAACTATTTTTTTTTATTTAATAGGATGTAATATTTCAATAATTCTGATTGTAATATTAAGTTTGTAAATTTGATTTTAGGGACACGAAGATTTGTATAATTTATGACATGGAGATTCGAATACATATTAAATATATTATTTTAATTTTTTGATTGTAGATTTGTAGCTCATACTATTATAATTTATTATCATTTGTAAAATACAACTTGTAATCTAACGGTCATTTGCAAACGAAACTTTTTATATAATTTATTATTTTACTGTTAATGCCAATGAATAAAATTATTTAATTTTATTCTCTATGGATAATATTGATGTATGGATATCAATGCGGCGCTGTTGGGACGTGCCTTATTATAATAAGTTAATATATAAATAATTATTGTAGTTTTCTTAGCCTAGTTGAATAAAATATTTATTTATTTTCGAATTTTCGGTGTATTATTTGAATGCAGAGAAAGAATTTTTAAATGGGCTTTTCCTATGAATTTCTCATAAATCACGAGAAGTTTGAGAACAGCACAATAATATCATTTAATATACTAAGGAAAATCTAAAACTACTATTAAAAAAAAACTTCTCCAAATATTATTCATATTTCACATATTAGCAAACATTCGAAAGGCTTTTCTTAAACAAGGTTTTTTGGCCTGCTACTAAAATTTATAAAAAAATTACTTATAAAAAAAAGGAGATATAAGTATTACCTTGAATATACTTTATGCTTCATAAGTTTCCTTCTACACTCAGTCAAACATTAACAAGCTCCTACCAACAGTAGTGCAATTAATAACTATTAAACGACTACTACATCGCGTCACGATGCAAATCGTCTTTGACGTCTTAAATAAAATTTTATCAAGAGTCATCGAAATATTTTAAACGTATGAATTTTACACGAAAATTGTTCTTATTTTCTATTCGATAGAGCATAAAACACTATTTCTAATAAAAAAGTTAGTGCTCTTAAGAAATACGCGACAAAATCACGCTAGGATTAAAATGTCAGTTCGGCGAAATACTTATTACTACAGAGTGTGTACGAATCACATATCATTTTGTTCTTCGATTTAAGATTTATCTCTAAATTGATATATTATTTATAGTTTTATCTAGATACTTGATACATTCAAGTGTCTTTATGCGACAAAGGTAGCCGCCATCTAGCTTAATTTTTTTTAATTAGTCGAGAACACCTTGCTTGGGGTTTACTTATCAAATTCATTTTAAATTATATTGGAAAAAGGTCTTCAAAAATCAAACAAGTGTAATATTTGCTCATAATCATTATAAATCAGATTGTACGGTTGTAAAAAATAATCAATTTTATCAAAAAGAAACATTTACCTGATAAGTACAGATTCAATTCCATTTTATTAAAAATAGCAGAGAAAGTAGATAATGGAGTTACCATCGCCGTCGTCCTGCCAATAATATATTTTTTTAAAGTATTTGAAAAAAAAATATAAAGATTTTTTTTCATTTTTAAAGTCTTTTTCTTCCGTTATCGTGAAATCATTAATTATCATATAACTAAATCTACTTCCATGTAATTGATATACTTTTGTCATCATACGTCATACCGTTATCTTAATTAACGCGAGGCGAACGAATTTTTTTTTTTATTATAAATTGTATATTGGGTAAAGACATTACAAGAAATATTGAAATCAGAAGAGGAAAACCCTTGTACAGATATGACAGACAATTTGTCTGATTTACACTCATCAGTTTTAATTAAAATTGCTGATATTAAAATAATTTGAGTCCTCTGGGATTTTACTGTTGGAAGGAATCGTACAGGTTACTAGGAATCCTGTCTGATTTCTGTTCCTTTGGAGATGTATATATGTAAAGTGTATATGTAAAGTTCTGCTCGATGTATGATTTTTTTATTATTTTACGCTGTATCGCTAGCAAATAGGAGGTACGTTGAAACACCAAATTCAAGAGTTTTATAAGATATTTATTAGTTCCAGTCTATTTCAAAGGTATCGTCGTCACTAATAAGTAACTGTGAATCTGTAAGTTATTGTCGTAAAAAAAGTTTCGCTGAATTTAAGTTCGTTTAAGGCATTTACTGTTAGTAAATTAATTGAAAAATTAAGAAAAATTGTGAACTACTTATTTTAATTTAAATTATTTGACTTCGAATATGTAATTTGTCACTATAAAATTCTACAAAACATATGTAGATATATTTTCCTTAACTGTTGCCTAAAATAATTCTGAATCAAATACGTAAAAATATGCCACTTTCTAAATTTGGCCCGTGGTTGTCTCATAACTCAGCTACATCAAACAAAAGGAAATTTTAGAAATATTTGAGCTTATGCAGAAGAAGCGATTTTTATATATAGAATATAATATGGTACACATAGTAATATAAAAATATTTGTAAAATAAAACAGTTTTATGACACGTATATATATTAGAAGCCAGTCGCAGGCGCACATAGTTTGGCTTTAAACGCGACTGCTTGAGTTCCACCACTCCACACGGAATTGGAGAACGGAGTATCTTAGCTCTAGGTTTATTCTGATATCGGGATACAGCGTGAAGCTGATTTATTTAGGTTTATATAGGTTTTTAGGTTTTTATATATATATATATATATATATATATATATATATATATATATATAAATATATATATATATATATATATATATATATATATATATATATATATATATATATATATATATATATATATATATATATATATATATATATATATATATATATATATATATATATATATATATATATATATATATATATATATATATATATATATATATAATAAAATAATAATAGCTAATATAAAAAAATATCCTTCTTATTAAAGTTTAAATCACCTAGTGTGAACCGACGCCCCGCCTAATGTGATACGTTAGAGCTTGATAATTTCAGTTTTCAGATCGTTTATAAAACGAAAGTTTAAAATTTAATAAACATGGACTTATTCAAATTATCTTTTCTACTTCGATTGTCTGGCTTGGGTCGAAGGTCGCAGATATTATTTTGACTTAATTAGGTATATCTATAGGTACTTCTTAATTTCATGTTATACCGTAGGCAGAGAGAACGTCATATCAAGATACATCGAAGTTCGCATATAGCAAGGTAGGCAGAGGGAACCTGGAAACCTAGTGTTTCTGAACACGTTAGCATTAAGACACTTTCCGTTCCGCATTTTCCGCTGATTTGTTGAGGCATTACGTGTTAAGTTACGGATCTTAACGCCGCACTTTGCCTCGTTACCAAATTAAAATATTAAATATAAATATAACTAAGGATTTTACATATTTAGGTTGTTTCTTTCTACATAACTAACCTAATATTATTTTAGTATCTATTGACTTAAAATAAAACATTTTTATTTTTATAACAAAAAGCTTTGCTCAAGCCGTGAGCTGATTAAGATATAAATAAAATTTTAAGCTTAATATTGTTTTCATTTTATATACTTTCAAGAAAACTAAGATAAGAATCTTAGTTATTACACTATTCAATATTTTCATTTATATTTAGAAGTTGGAAATATACATTTATTATATACAAAGTATACAACAAAATACGATGCTAATTTTAATGCGTGGCGTTGAGTTCCGTTACTCAAAAAAGTGAAAGTGAAGAAATGAGTGTCTCAACACTAGTTTTCCTCTAGTTATCCCACTATGTGGGATACAGCGATAAAGCTTAAATAAATTAATGCGGTTTTCATTAATAGGCAATGATTTCAAAGAAAAGTAGAATTTAAAAGTGAATTATAACGCTGTCGGTTGAATTTTAAATTATCTTGTATTTTTTGGAGTTGCAAATATAGAACAGATATAAAAGATTTAGAGATATAGAAGGGTAAAACAGAGTTCCGCTTAAATTCCGACCCCGTGAGAATTCCAGGATAAAAAACAGCTTGCTGCTCTGCAGCCCCATCTACTTTTCAGTTAGTCCCACAAAAATCGGACAAAGGCCGGACAAACAGGAAAACAGACATTTTTTTTTAAGTTGTTTTCATTGTTCATGTAAATAACCATATACGTTTGAAGACAACTGTTACTTTGAAATCACAAACAGACCATATACGCAAACATTATAAAAAAAATTAGCTTCACGCTGTATCCCGCATAAAGCAGGGTAGGCAGAGCGAACCTAGTGTTGAGACACTCCGTTCCCTACTTTTGCGAATTTTATAGTCATTGAGTGTTGAGTGTCGGAACTCAACGCCGCGCTTTGCCTTGACACCAGAGCGAAGAGACGGGAATATAAAATTAAATAAATATTTAATTTTCCCGAGGAAACCCACTCGAGTAGGATCGGATACGCAACCAGTCGCGTTTATAGTCACACTTTGTGCGCCATGACTGGCCTCAGATAAATAAGATAATGTATTCGTTCTTCAAAAACAAAAAAATGTGTAATGTTACTTTCATTAAAGTAAGTAATATAAAAAATTAAATGAATTTATTTATTTATAAAATATAAGCCAACTCAATTGAGGAAAAAGGTAATATTTTTATTTCACTTTGCTTTTCTAGGTATTGATGCCTAATCTAACGATGAAACTTGTTTTACATACATATCTTAAAAATACAGCTGTAATTGATGATATCGTGGCACAATGGGACAGCGTGTGATGTGTATCTGTGAATGCGATGGATGTGGGTTTGATTTCCAGTAAGGAAAACTAAAATTATAGTCATTTCTTCGTTCTTGAACTGGAACTCAACGCCGCCCTTTGTCTTGACACCAGAGCGAAAAAAATAAAATATATATGTAAATAAATATTTCGTTTCCTCGAGTGGGGTTCGAAACCGCAACTAGTGGATTTTACAGTCACACTTTGTGCCCCTGAGCCACGACTGGCCTCTGGATAAAGATTTTCAGGGGAATAATGAAACTTTATTTTAACTTCACAATAACACCCTTGTCACTCAATTATGAAATGAGTGGAAAATTTGTGGGAGTAATTAATTTACTCAAAATAAACAAAAGAATTCCTTTAAATATCATCAATGTAGACATTTCAAAATATTTATAGCAAATGTATTTTGGTTTTGTATATTTGTTGCTCACCAATATGACGGCTTTTTTAGAAAATGAGAATCCCAAAGTCTGATTTGAACCAATACGTTTCTAGAAAACCAGCAGTAATAAGAAGTATGGGTTCCTTATTCGGTTCGTTGAAATTTTTATGTTATCCAAAAAAATATGTTACTTTTCTGAGTGTAGGATAAGCTTTCCTACGTTTTTAGACCGAGGAAATGAAAACATTATATATTTCATATTAAGAGGGAATCGAACCCACAACCTGTCGAGTTTGCAATGTTTGTTTTGGCTATAATTCCAAAAGCATACTTACATTTCTTTTTTCCCCAGTCATCTACCATAATAATGATAAGTTTTCTTTATTTACACCAAAAAGTGCAAGATAACTCTTAAAAATAAATAGTACCTTGGATTAATTATTAATATGATAAGTTTATATAGGCAAAGTATAATATATTTCCAAGAATGGGAATCAAACCGACGCCTATTGTTTACTACCAGATCCTAATGGTACATGCACGATAGCATTTGCTTATGTACATGGTGTATAACATACTTAAGTTTCATATAGCTTTATGAAGGTATAACTAATACACAAAAAAGTCGCATAATTTTAAATCAATTTAATACATATTTGACAGTGAGTCATACATGTAACTCGTTGTGTTACAATATAAAGATACAACTAAAAAATTATAAAGTACGTTGACTTTATATTTTTTTATTTTATACTTATAATACAAAAAAATAGCAGCTTTAATTTTCGGTTGTGGGTGCGATTCCCACTCGAGAAAATGAAATATTTATGTAAATTTATATTTACATTTCTTCGCTCTGGTGTCGAGGTTAAGCGCGGCGTAGAGTTCTGCCACTCAACACGCAATGCCTCCAAAATTGCGGCGGAAAGTGGGGAACGGAGTGTCTTAATACTAGGTTCCCTCTGCCTATCCTGCTGTGTGCAGAATACAGCGTGAAGCTGATTTCATTTTTCTTTTTACATGGCAGGATAGGCAGAGGAAATGTAATATCAAGGGATTTGGATTTATTTTTATTTAGTAGAGAACTCCGTTCTTTATTTCTGCCCAATTTTCAAGACATTGCATGTTGTATGACAGAAGTCAATGCCACGCCGTCTCTACTACACTCGTCTACCAGAGTGAAAAATGAAAATCTTTCCCCCGGCTTCGGATCGAACCCACAATTATCGCCTTCAACCAGACTATTTTGCAATATGTATTGCAAAATAATCACAGCGTCTGGTATTTGCTGTAATACTTTGTGTAAATAAATACCTTATTTAAAAAAAATAAGAGTTTGTCTACAACGTGTATTGAGAAAAAAAGAAAAAATACAATTTGGCAAAATATTGAAAACCATTTTTTTGTGTTCTTCAGATTTGTTCGACAAAGAAATAGAAATAAACTTGTTTTTCTACGAAAACAAAAAATAAACAAACATTACATTTTAACACAAGCTCATATAGAACGTAAGTTCTAGAACCAAATAATTTGAGAAGTTTTATTTTTTGGTTCACGCTATATTCCACATATAACAGGGTAAGCAGAGGGAACCTAGTGTAAAATACTCCATGCTGTTCCCGTTTGTTTTGTCACTGCGTGCTTAGTAGTGGTAGCACAATGCCGCGTTTTCTCTTCTCACCAAAGTGAGGTAAATGAAAATATTTTATTCCTCCAAACGGGAATCGAACCCACAACTGTCGCGTTTACAGTCAGACACTGTGCCGTTGCGTCGCGACTGATGATGGCTTTGACTTAGAAATTCTTCCACTAAACCAAATAATTGAAAGATAATATATAACATTATTTGTACAAAATTATCTATAATCACAAGACAGCGGGATATAATATTGGTTAATAAAGCAAATAAACTAACCTCATTTACACTTATTTATTGAATGGATAACGACTTGGGGGGTTATTAAGGATTAATTATAGGCCGAGGTCGTCGTAGTGTAGTGATACAGCCTTTTAATAAAAACGTGACAGCTGGGGGTTCAATCCCATTTGGGGGAATGAAGTATTTTCATTTTCTCGCTCGCATAATTAAGTTCTGCGATTCAAGAATATTTTGAAAGTTAAACAGAAAGTGGAGGACGGGCTGTTTTAACGTTAGATTAGGCAGGTTACCTTGCTATACACGGGATACAGTGTATACCGTATACGGACAGAAAATTTACGTGATAACGTCATAAGAGAACATTAATAAAAAAATCTTAAATTGAATTATTATCACTGTGTTATCATTAGTTTGTGTAATACAAAGGAGTTCATTGATTTTTTTTTCTATAAATCAATCAATCAATCAGCTTCACGCTGTATCCCGCACACAGTAGCGTAGGCAGAGGGAACCTAGTGTTAAGACACTCTGTTCCCCACTTTCTGCCGAATTTTGGAGGCATTGCGCGTTGAGTGGCAGAACTCAACGCCGCGCTTAACCTCGTCACCAGAGCAAAGAAATGGAAATATACATTTAAGTAAACATTTCATCTCCTCGAGTGGGGATTGAACCCACAACCAGTCGGTTTTACAGTCACACCTCGTGCTGCTGCGCCACGACTGGCCACTACTATTTGTTCTATAAAATAACAGTTAATTTAATTGTATTATCTTAAACATTTATATAATTACAAGAAACAGTGAACGGATAGATTCGTCACAAGCCGAACACTTACGGAACTCAGAACGTGACATCGAGTTACATTTTCGCGCGTGCAGCCGCCGTTCACAGATTAGTAAGACGTTTTCACGTCAAAAGATATCCTCTAAGATTCTGTCTAATAACTTCGTTAAAAAATTGATGATGTTATTTTTATTATTAAATATTTTGTAGCTCCAACACTAGCCGTTTCGGACGCCGGGGCGTCCCCCTTGGGTGGCGGTCCCCAACGCTGCACTCGTCGCCACTTGACACACCAGCGGGGACGCACTGGTGCGCGTCGCCTTGGAGGGACGCCATATCAGTGCGCTCTCCCGAGTTTTACGTAGCAGAAGCCTCACATCTTGGACCCCCAACCGTAGCGTTTGGCGCTCCGGTTTCTCTGACTACCCCGCTAGGGATAAAGCGTTAATTATAAAAAGTTAAGAAAAAATATGAGGTATATGAGGCCGTGTGGGTTCGTTCACCACTCGAAGAAATGAAACATTTCTTAAAATGTATATTTTCATTTCTTCGCTCTGGTGTCAAAACAAAGCGCGGCGTTAAATTCCACCACTCAACACGCGAAGCCTCCAGAATTCGGTGGAAAGTAGGGAACGGAGTGTCTTAACATTAGGTTCTGGTGTGCTAGATACAGCGTGACACAGATCTTTTTTTATTAAATATGAGATATGCCATAAGATGACATACATACATCGTATACTATGATGGAACCTAACATTATCAAAACAGAAGACTTTATTTAGTGGTATGCGCTAAATACTTATCACAGGAAGCACTTGTTCTAATTGAAAAAATATTTCGGAAAGTGGGAAACGGAAGAGTCTTAATGGGAACGAAGTGTCTTAATACAAGTTCTCTCTGCACTCTACCTCTGTGAAGCTAAAAAAAACTATAAACATATAATATAAATATAAAGCCTTCGGCTATGCATTGGTAATAAAGGGCCCTTCACTTAGAATTACCATGCGATTGAAAAATTATAAAATTAATAACATTATTGTATACGTCTAAAGCTGTCTATTTATATTGATATCCTGTAATAACTATTATCGTTTTATTTTTGCGTAATGGAAGGGAGTGATAAGACATTGTTATAAGGCTGGTGACAAACGCAAGTTTTATCTTTAGATTTTTCTAGAAATTAAATTAGATACCAACTACGCTTTACTAAACTTTTAATTTAATACAGTAAAATATATGAACATGTCAACATTATGATATGAAATTAACAATGAACAAAATTTCAGACGGTAAACAAAATTTTACCTCATAATCATAAACCACTTGAATATCTAGGCGCGGGGGCTCAAGCATGCGACTGTAAGCACGATGGCTAAGGGTTCGATTCCCCCTCTGGGGAGGAAATATTTTAAATTTTCATTTTGTCTCGATAGAATTATTTCATTTTTCCGTCTCTGGCAATAGATATACGCAAGATGTTGAGTCCTGCCATTCAACATGCATTGTCTCGGAAATTAGGTGGAAAGTAGGAAACGGAGTGTGTCAACACTAAGGTCCTCCTCTCCCCACTGTTATACTAATATAAAAAGTGAGAAGCATCAAAAAATCTTTTATTCTCCTAAAAAAAAACTTAAATTTATCGTCCGTTTGTAAACAGCTTAAACCAATAAGAGCGTAGGTTGAAGATTAATATATTAATTATAGTTCGCCAATACGCGTTCTCATGCAGCAAGCTCTCCTAATTATTGTGTTTATACAATTAATCCACGTCTTAAGGCAAAATAGAATATAATATAGATTATGATCTTATGAGTAGTCTTATATATTAAAACTTTAATATTATTTACTCCTATAAGCTATTCAGGGCACTTTTGAAACATATTTTTTTATAGTGTCACCTGTATTACCGGTATGTAGAGTGATCTAGTTTTAAGTGATCTAGTATTTTCCTCACGCACAAATCCAATTTTTCAGGCATCACAACGCCGCGCTTTGTCTTGCTACCAGAGTTTAGAAATAAAAATCAATCTTAGGAAATATAACTCGAGATTTGAGTCCATAACCGTCGTGTTTGTTGTAGACATTTAATAATAATTTAACATATAAAAGGTGGGATACATATGTGAACTGATTGCACTCCGCCTTGAGATGACAAAACTTGACAAACGCACAGACGAACAGACCAACCGACAAACACACAAAAATTTTTAAAATTATTACAACAATGTTTTTTTTAAATATCTTCCGTGTACACAGAGACACAAAAAGCAATCAGCAATACAATATTATTATATGTAAAACTACTCCAGTAAAGACTACGTAAAAAAATCGTATTTAAAGATACACTATGACCTTCAGGTGCACCGCAATATCTATCTTACTTTTTAATTTCCTGGCGAGGTAGCCATGAAGAACAGAAAGCTGCAGAGCACTATGGCCTCTGCATACCTCTTTCGCCTCGTCCAACTCACACATACATGCTCTCCGGGTAGTCCTTTACCACGTAACCAACCCAGTATTATCGATACTGTGTTTCCAATCAATCCTTGTCACAAAAAAAAACATTTACTGTTAGAAAATACTGAAATAGAATATTTGATTCTAAAAATAACTATTGTACGTGATCGAACATAGGGTAATAAAATCAACGGGGGATCCTATTTTAGACATTGAATTTTAATCTGAATATCTTAGAGCTAGGCTTTATATAATATATAGTTTCTATTAGTTTAGGTTTAGATTTTAGGCAGCTTTACATTGTAATTAATTTATTACTTCTCGTCTTTGTTTATCTATTTAGTGTGAGATAGTAATTATAAAGTCGGGCTCTGTATAAATAAGATATGTATGAGACCGTCGTGGCGCAGGTGTGCAAGCGTGCGAGTGTAAAGGCGACGGTTGTGGGTTGGATTACCACGCGGGAAAATGAAAATATTAATTTTATTTTAAGGGCGAAGCAGAAGAGGTATGCAATGCCTCAAAAATTTGGTGTGGGGAATGGAAGTGTTTTAATGAAAAAGTAGTGTCTTAATTTTAGGTTCCCTGTTTTACTCTGCTTACTCTGATATGTAAAAAAAGAAAACCTATATTCTTCTACTTCTTATTCTTTTATCATCATGAAAGCACTTAAAGCTACGAGTAGATCAGGTGTAGATATGCTGATGGAGCCTAAACTCCAAAGTTATCAGAATAGAATTTTAAATAAGTCATCTTCACGCTGTATCCCGCATACAGCAGGGTAGGCAGAGGGAACCTAGTGTTAAGACACTCTGTTCCCCACTTTCTGCCGAATTCTGGAGACATTGCGTGTTGAGTAGCAGGACTCAACGCCGCGCTTTGCCTAGGCACCAGAGCGAAGAAATGGAAATATAAATTTAAGTAAATATTTTATCTCCTCGAGTGGGGATCGAACCCACAACCAGTCGATTTTACAGTCATACTTTGTGCCCTTGCGCCACGACTGGCCTCACAGATTTTAGCTTTTTAGATTTATCTTGATGTATTTTGTTTATTTCTCCCAATGATGAAACTAAACGGCGCCCTATTTTCGTGAGGAAATTAAAATAATTGAGAATCATTCCTAAGAGTGGGAATCGAAACCGCAACTATCACGTATACAGTTAGGTGCTATACCACCCCGCCATGACGGCCCCAAACAGAATGTTTCTTTATGCTTTTAGCTTCACCCGTCTCCCTTTTACAGTAGAAGATTTGAAGCCCTAACTATTACGTTCAGTTAAACTCTTAATGTGTGAGCCACGGTGAATTTTTAAAAACATAATATCGAGGAAATGTTTATGATTATATTAAAGATACTTATCTTTAATTGCAGGTATTTAATATGACACCAGATATGGCGTTGCATCACTCTTAAGTACTTTAAGCGTAATGATATTCAAAATTTATATATATATATATATATATATATATATACACATTTTTGTTTATATATATATATATATATATATATATATATATATATATATATATATATATATATATATATATATATATATATATATATATAAACAAAAATGTGTAGGTAAGGTGTACCCTACCGAATGTTTTTGGATGTAATCCAGCAATAGCCTAACAACTCCCATAGCTGAACATGTCTTCTTTAAGCATCTCCACATCGATCCTACACTGTACGAATCCAGTGGCTTAAGGCCTTAGGGCTTTTAAGCCTTAAAAAATATATTTTGACACCTAATTTTCTTTTCCAATGTGTGTTTTTAAAAATTGGAAAAGTCAAAATTCTTTTTGCTTAGGTATTTACAACAATAATATCCTATAATATTATATTTCTTTTGCTTCACGCTAGGGAACTCTTTTGTTAAGACACTCCGTTCCAATTAAGATACTTCGGTTCCCCATTTTCCTTCGAATGCATTACGTGTTGATTGGATCGGAACTCTACGCCACGTTTTGCCTCGTTATCAGAGCGAGGAGACAAAAATAATAAATATTTTACTTCACTAAGCAGCCACACGTTTGTGACCCTGCACCACGATGGTCTAAAAAGACCATAGTAAAAATTATTATTATAAATATTTTTAATTTTTTCAATCTATATCTCTCAAACAGCATGATATAACTTTATCTATTATCGATAGAGAATCTAGTGTTCGGACGCATCATTCTTCCTTTGCGCATATTTTCATTAATTCCACGTTGAACGGCGTAATTCAAAATGTCAAACCGAATCAACCGTTGCGCTTACAATCAGACATTATGGTGCTGTGCCATGACTGATTTTCTAAATACTTAACAAAATAGAACAAAAGAGAAGTACTAAACCTCTTTTTATATATATGAAAGTGTAAATATTTAATAAATATATCCTCTAAATAAGCTTTAAATATTTATTACTCGACAGATAAAGTCTCAAGTACATTCATACGCTGTGACGCTGTGCCACGCCCACTACAACTAGTGATGGCCAGTATCGATATATATGTATATTATTTAATATTTATATTTATTTTTATATTTATTTGAAAAATAAACTATATTTATTTACGGTTGGCATGGCGCATCGTCTCACTGTAACCACGATGGTTATGAGTTTGATTCCTACTCAGGAGATTTTTTAGCATCATAATGTGTCAAGGCACTCCAACTGCCCGCCGAATTTTCCGAGGCATTAGTTGGTGAGTGGCGAAACTCAACACCGCGCTTTGCCTCGTTAATAAATTGAGGAAGCTGTGTATGTTTGTATGTGCATGTTTCACGTCATAGGCTTATGCACCTGCGCTATGATGATGAAAATATTAATTTTCATTTTCCTGATCTGACAGTTGAATCGCGACTTTGAGTTGTGTCACTTAACATGTAATGTCTCAAAAATTTACTGATATGTGGGCAACAGAGTTCCTTGTTCTATGCGGGATACGATGTGAAGCTAAAAAAATAAAAAATATATCAAAAAAAGAAAACGAGTAAAACATTAAAACAATAATAGTTTCACATTATGATTTGCCTTCCTTCTTATGTCATACTTCATAACTTGTCGGTTTCATTAAAAAACTACTAACAATTGAAGGTTATGGCAAGAGACAGTTAATTTCCTCGACCGGGAATAGAATAAGGAAGTGTTATACTGCTAATGTGACATATGACAGTTACATGTTGGGATTTAAATTATTTTTGTTGTTTCATTTCACGCGCGCGTAGCAAGGGAGGCAAAGAGACTTTAGTGTCAAGACACTCCATTTTCTACTTTTTGTCTGGTTCTGAGATATTGTGTGTTCGGCTGTGGAACTCGACGCCACGCTTGTCTTGTCAGGACGGAGTAATATAAATAACTCAGTTTCCCGTGAGGGAATTGATACCAAAAACTTGCGCTTAAAGCCAGACACTTTTCCCCTCCACCGCGATGACCTTCTATTTTTTATAGTATATTGAAGTAAACAGTCTTCAAAAATATATAATCTTGTCTTCAAAAATCACCTCAGATTTGAACTTAGTATCATAATTATATAAACCATTTTAAATAAATATATATAAATGAATTGTAACTAAAAGTATTGACTATTATATATACAAAGATATTATAATATCTTTACTATAGTAGGTGACAATTACCATGACAATTTATCTTGACCTTCACTTTATATGGACGAACATTACGTACAGAGATCAAGGTTTAATTAATTTAACTGAAAGTTTACTCATAATATAATTGTAACATACATATGGTTTTCATAATGACTACTACTATAACGATTACTATAAGCGATGGTTCTAAGTTCCATTCTTTACTCGATTCGGAAAAAAATTGAACTGATTAAAAAGATTCACTGATGCTAGAAAATGAAAAGTCATATCAAAAAAATCGGACAAGCACGAGTCGGGCTCGCCCACCGAGTGTTCTGTACAAAAATGTAGTTTCTGAAAATCAAACTTATGTTAGGCTAGAGCACTTAGGCTTAGGCTAGAGCTCTGTCATCTGATATCTCACTTGAACTAGCGGCTTTAATACCAAATTTAGCAGTAATAAGTGGCAATTTTCATTATGGTTCAATTATTACAAGAGGGCCAAATTAATTTTATTACATTTTATGATATAGTTACAAAGTTACATAGTTACAAGACGTTACGTAAAATATTTAATATTAAATGATAATTTGATTAGATAGACCGCGACCTTGGATTCTGTCACCCAATATTTACTATTCATTCAAAAATAGGTACAGTTAGAAGAATCATGTAAAATATAATTAAGTAGAGAGATCAGCTTGGACAGGTGAGACAAGCGTTGATGCATTTTCAAGAGATCCTTTAAGTATACTTTTGGATACAAGTTCCACGACTGCTTTGAGCTAGATCAACACCATTTCCTCGCTATAGTAACAAGACAAAGTGCAACGATGAGTTCCGACACTCACACAACATTTAAAGTCTCTCCGTAATTGGACTGGGAGAACAGAGTTTCCAAGCACTAAGTTCCCTCTGCTTACCTTGCGTTATGCGAGAAAAAAAATGAGTAATTAAGCTTCCTCACATTCTTAAAGTAAAATATTCATACAAAATATAAAAAACCGGTTACCTCAACGGAACTATAAAAACTAAAAGATAAAAGTTAATCGCATTATTATAAATTAAATAGTTTATTTGTTCTTTCTTTTCAAGCAAAAAAGCGGTTTAAGTGTTAATTAAAATTATCTTTATGATCTTTATGATTGGAAACAGCTATTTTATTACACGTTCTCAATACTTCCACATAAATGACGTGATATTTCTTTTATAATAGTTTTCGTTACTTTGCTTAGCTTTAACGCTTTCTTACTTTGAATTTCACATGTGAAGTACATGTTTGAGACAGTAAAAATTATATGTAGTGATTTTTAGCAATAAGAGGGGGAGTTTAGATTGTGACGCAGATGCACAACGGTGACTGCATGCACAGTGTGTGACTATATATAACGTGGCGTTTGTGGGTTCGATTGATTATTTTTATTTTCTTATTATAATCATTATGGTGAGACAAAACACGTTGAACTCCACTACCCACCTACCCTAAAGTCTCAATTATAGGGGACAAAAGCCTCTTCCTTACATAATAAATAATACATGGTGCACCTCAAATCATATTAATAGTAAAATGTTACAAGTAAAGTCACTTCTAAATTTATGTCATCTCAAAAAAACAACAACAAAAGTAGAAATTAAGTACTATATATTTGGAACACTTGCTTTATTCTAGATCAACAAAAATCATATAATATGAAACCAATCAATAAAATAAAACAATAAAGTATTATATTTTTTGAAATTCATCATTTTCTTTACTAAAACAATATCGATTATTAAAATGCAATGCAATTATAGAGTAAAATTGCAATGATAAGTAAAATTGCCTAAGTTCATACCTTTGCAATAGTTAAAATTTGTCTCTTTGTAATAATTTGAGTTCTAATCATATTTGGTGAATGTTATAAATGTTTATGAAATGTGAAATTAATTTACATTGGCAAAATTAAAAATGTCCTTAATACACACGGATAATCGAAAATAACACATTTTAATTCAAAATAATTATTTTTATTAGGGGCGTGAAATAACATATAATCATGATCTGGATATGCTTCCGGTTTTACTGTCGATAATTAAATTCCATTTTCTACAAATAAAAAATTACGTAAAATGGAGAACAGAGTGCCTTGACAATAAGTTTTCTACGTTCATATCCCACTGAATGTAAAATTCGTGAATATTTTTACGCAAAAAAAGAAACTAAAAATCCATACAATCGTATTTTATTTCTGACATTTCAATATATTATATACTTTACTGATAATGCCTTTTACAATATAACTCGGCATTCCACTCTGTGCATTCGCGTACTTAAGACGTATTTATCGATACTCGCCAACTGAGCCGTTCACGTCACTATTTGAATTACTTCTGAATAGATTGTTGGACTTTTTTTCTAATTTCTCGTGATTTTTAGTGATGTACCTACATTTGTGAAGAGTCTTCGATAGAATAAACTTTTTCTTTTTGTAACAAAATGTTAAATTTGTCACGAATACAGTATTATATGTATTTCGCGATTAAGTAACGTTTGGAGGGTTTGATAATTTCATTCAGTATTAAGAAGTTTTTTTTCAGGTGAGTCTTTGTTTTTTTTTTAGTTTTCTTAAATATAATAATTTATTTTATATTTTAATTGATTAGTGAGACAATGCATTGAATTTGAGAAAATAAAAATATATATAATCAGACAATTTATAAGAATAAATTCTTATTCACTCACATCCCAAATTTTGCTGAGTAGTGTTATAAACACTACAGACTAGTGTATCTTTCTTTTCTTAAGGAACTTATCCAACATTTTATACAAAAATATTAGAACTAGGTATTGACTTTACCCGGAATGGTATCGAACTTACGACCATCGCGTTTATATACTGTATCAGTCATATTATAACGCTATAAGTATAAGTGCCAATTCAAAAGATTTTCATATGATAATAAAAAAAACTGATTTTAACTGCATATAATTATTACGTATAAATTTTATATGTATTTTACGACTGTCATTACATTTTATTACGTAAATATGATATGTATTTTTGTGCGAACGGGATGATTATCGGTTCGTTCCTCATTTAGGTAATCAATATGATGAGAGATGGAACAAAGATGGTAAGGGAGGTAGACAAAGACCTCAGGTGATCTTTGAGAACACAATATATTAATTATACTGGAGGAAAAATCACTTAAAATGCTGGAGCACCTATGGAGATGTTGATGACAGTTGGCAAAGCGATTTATTTGTGTTGTGTTGAATATTTACCAATTTTGTTTTCTTTCTTTAGTCTTCAAACAGTTTTTACATTTATTGATTGTTAAATAAATAGAAACTGAACAACGATGTGATCGATCACTACATACATCCCTTGTTAAAATTTGAAATACGAAAAAAAATGTCTTCACGGTTTATTCCTTATATACCTAGCAGGGTAAGCGGTGTTGAGACACTCCGTTCCCTATAATTTTTTCATGGCATTGCGTGTTGAGTGGCAGAACTTGCTAATGTTGTGCTTTGCCTTGTTACCAAAGCAAGGAAATGAAAATAATTAATTTCTTCTAATGAGAATCGCACCCACAACTGTCATGTTAACAGTTATACGATGTGCCGCTGCGCCACGATAGTTTCTTGAAAGATGATGTAAAAAAATAATTTAAAAGATACTTCTCGTAGAATGTTCTATAATATGTACTACAATAGTTTAAATGCAAAAATCCTTGAAATGAATAGTTGAGTAATATCGTTTCTTTTCACGGTATTGTTACAAACTATTATCTTTAATTTTATGATATTTTATTGATAAAAATATTAGATCATTCTTAACTTAAAAATTGAATCTATTGCCTTTTTATGTCCTTGATTTGACCTTCATACGTGTATTTTTATATCACTTTTCCGATTTTCTAATGATTACAAAATAAATCAATTAGACTAAAGAAAAGATATATTATGGAGATATATATTGGGATATTTTAAGCGCTCAAATCACACAGATTTCTATGACAAAGCGCGGCGTTGAGTTCCGTTGCTTGCCGCCGCCGCCAACTGACAATGTCTTAAATTCGAACGGAAAGAGGAGAACGGATTGATTCAAAACCAGAATCTCCGTGCCTATCCTTCTCTGCGGAATAAGTTGTGAAACTGTAAATATATTATTTATTTACGGAAACTTACTTTTTATATCCATCGGGTTATTTTGCATCGGCTTACCATAGAGTTGTAAAACTAGTTAACACTATAAATACTTGAACTTTGGCATACATACATACAGATAACTTACGAGTGTAATGATGCAAGTATAATTTTGGAAATTTGGGGACAAAATCTTTATAATACATTAAAGCGATTCTCTATATAGAAGTAAGGGTAAGAGGACACTAGAAAGATTCCAAGATTATTTTTATTTCGCAACTCTGGCAAGACAAAGCACAGCGTTGAGTTCTTCCAGTCAACATACAATGTCTTGATTTCTAGAAATGGCGACCTGGCTGTCTTTGCCTATCCAGTTATGCGGGAAACAGCGTGAAGCTGACAGAAAGATTCCAAGAAATGGATTATTTTTATTTCGCAACTCTTTCAAGACAAAGCACAGAGTTGAGTTTTTCCAATCAACATACAATGTCTTGATTTCTAGAAATGGCGGCCTGGCTGTCTTTGCTGACTTAATCCTTTAAAATTTTAATACTCTTTCAAAGTGGTTTAAGCTAATTTTGTATAATTTAGTCTCCGAAATTATTTTTTTTGAAGCAAATTCGATAAATAATAAAAAACAGATTAGATTATGCTTAATCGATTTTGAGATTGCTTTTTCGTTATCCACCTTACTCGATAAAGTTGATATGGGGGTCTTTAGGATTTTTTATACGCATGTATTTAGTACGTACATTGTAAGTGCATATATAATATACATATAGTCAGATGAGACCAGTCGTGGCGCAGGAGCACAAAGTGTGACTGTCAAATAGACTGGTCTCGACCTGGACTCGAGGAAATAAAATATTTATTTACATTTATATTTTCATTTCCGCGCTCTGGTGACGAGGCAAAGCGCGGCGTTGAGTTCCGCCACTCAACACGCAATGCCTTCAGAACTCGGCGGAAAGTAGGGAACGGAGTTTCTTAACACTAGGTTCCCTCTGCCTACCCTGCTATGTGCGGGATACAGCGTGATGCTGATAAAAAAATATATATTGTCAGATTAGAGTGTAAATTTAGCGATACGAAAGTTAAAACAACGTAAGTGGACTATCAGAGACATAATACATTTTTCTCCTCGAACTACCATTTCCCGAGATTTGTGCGTTCAACCAAACAAACTCTTCACCTTCACATTATTTATTATAAGAGTATAAATTAAATGTAGACTGACACATAATTCCTAAATGATTTTAATTAATACAGACTTCTACATCAGATGATTATGGGATCATATTTCGTATAAGATTTCTTATAACTAATATTATCCCAGTCGAGTTATATAATGTTCAGCTTTACTCATTCAATGAAAAATGTCTTACATGTAATGAAAATGGAAATATTTTTTTTTCCAAAACCGTCGTGATGCAGCGTTTGATTGAAAACGAGACAGTCGTGGTCTAGATCCTCGGAAGAATAATTATTTTATTTATTTATCATTTTTATTTTTTTGTTATGGTAACAAGACAAAGTGCTGCATTAAGTTCCGTTGCGTTACTTAACACGCAATGTCTGGATTGGCTGGTGTATGATGAGCGGAATGTCTTAAGCCTAGGTTCTCTATACCAATTAATGTTAATCATTTCGTTGTTAAATAAGCAACACTCCCGTTTTAGAGAATCGAATTCACTTCCCTCGTATGATTGCAGTTTTTAATGCAAAGATTGCATCACGATCTTGTTTTATAGATTTAAACTCATGCTTATAACATATTCATATATTTTTTTATGAAATAATATAAATGTGTATAATAAGGAAGTAGTTATAATATTATGTCCTTACATAGGTAATCTTCATATAATTATATTTACTTTTTTACACCATCTTGGCCTACATGAGACGTGTCGTGAATGATAGTATTAGGTTCGATTAATTAAAAAATAACTGACAACAAAAATTTTATAATATTCGAGTATGATAATCTATTTGGTCTCCCAATCTAATTTCCGTAAGTGTAAATTTATATCTAAAGCGTATGTTTGTATGTTTATAAGCAAATTTCTCGAAACTTAAAAGTATTAATTATGACTTTTGATAAGGCAAAATGATATAAATATTTCATTTAAATGTAATTAATTGTTTAAGTTTAATCGAAATTTGTTCAGTAGTACCTGAAATATATTAAATTAAGCATCTCTGGAGGGGTTATACCCGTACAGTATTACGGTTTCTTTTGCAGTGTGCCCGAGTTAAGATCAACGATTCACTTTGTCTTTATAGAAGGAGAAAATAAAAATAGCTCATTCCCTCAAGTATGAATCGAACCCGCAACCATCGCATTTACAGTCAGACGTTGTACCACTGCACTGCGATGCTTTTTATACATATATTTTATAGCTGAGCAAAAATATTCACAATTAACGCTTACTTTTAACTGTACGCAAAATAATTAAAATTTTAGCGAGTTAATAAAATAACGAGGTTACATTTCCAAAGTAACCGGTTTAGATTTAAGTATTCGAATATGTGAAATTCTTTTTTTTTTATACATACAAAATATGGATGTATTAAAAATAATTTGTAGGTATAATGTACATAAGCTTTCATTTTATATTGTGAAGATTGCAGGTTCGATGCCTGGAAACGAGATAAAGAAGGAACATGGCAATTACATTATAGATAGGATTTTTCGTATTTTATGGAATATTTTAGATGATAATTGACCGATTTTTCTGTTATCTGTTACAAAAGAAGATTAAAAAGGCAGTAAAATTTTTACCAATTACAAAAACAGCAATTTATATATTCGATTTTACTTAGATTTTTCAATATTAAAACAGAGTGGAACAGTATGAATACTGTATATGTGGTAGGTATGTAGTGCCGGGCTTCACAGTAGGCAGAGCGAACCTATTCGTTATCTTATCCGTTATCGTTATCCGTTATCTGCATTGCGTATGGAGTGGCGGAACTCAACGCCGGGCTTTTACCAGAGCGAGGAAATGAAAATGTTAAATATTTCAGAGGGGGAATCAAACCCACAACCTATCGCGTGTACGCTTGTGCCTCTGCGCCACAACTGGCCTAGGTTTTTTTTAAATGCAATTAAATGTGATTGCTATACTTATTCAGTGGACTTGGCATTTATTGTTTTAAATCTCTAAATTTACAGCTCTACACTTTTTCCTGCATGGAAAAGGCAATACCTTTGCCTTTAACCTAGTGTTAAGACACTCCACTAGCTACCTCCTCTCTCCGCTCGTCTCCATTCCGTCTCCGGAACCGTCCGTTTCGTCCGTGATTTTTTTATGAGTTGAGTGGCGGAACTCAATACATCGGGATTGAGTTCCGCCACTCAACTTACAAATTACCAAATATAATGAAAGGTAAAGAACAATGGACAATATTTTGGACAGAATAAGTAAAGCTTATTCTGTCCAAAATATCTGGAGGGTAAAATGTCTGAAATAAAGATTATTACAATTTTATGCACAAACAGTTATAAAATTTTATTACGTATAAAATTGTAACTTTTATATTGAAACGAACAACCGTTGAGTTAGGAACTGTCTTTCAACTTCGTGATACTTTATGTCAATTCGATAAAATTCAATTGAAAATTTACTTGAATTGAAAAATATTATTTTGAATTTTCCATTTTGCTATGGGTGGGACCACTATTATTAAAAAAACGACGCGTACGCAAGTACACAATGTCTCAAATTTTGGTGGAAACTAGAGAAAGGAGTGTCTGGACACTAAGTATCATTTACCTTTCCACATGAAGGACACAACGTTAAACTGAAGATGAAAAAAGTTTAAACAAAATATCTAGATTGTCCACCAAGGAGGAAGAAATTTAAAATTATTAACCGACTTTTAATAGCCTTGTCCTTTAAATATTTTATTTTTTGTATTTATATTATTATATGTAATTATTGCAGTAGCTCCTTTTAAAATGAGCTTGAGTGATTTAATTGCATAGTACATAGTTCATATCCTGATAAAGTAAAGTAATTGCTTAAGAATTTATTGTAATAATTATACTTCACTATAAGTTGGTTAAAAATATTTTATATATTTTTAGTTATACGGAAAACTGGTCACCTAACTCTTTAGGCAGAGGGAACGTAGTGTTTAGACACTCCGGTACTGCATTTTTCGTCGAACTGGAAGTATTGTTGTTGTTGTTGAGTGCCGGATCTCAACGCCGCGCTCTACCTCGATACCTGAACGAAGAAATGAGAATATTAAATATATCACTTTCTCGAGTGGAAATCGAACCCTCAAACTGTCGCATTTACAGTCACACTTTGTACCCTGTAATTTTTAAATTGAATATGCAGTTAAAAATATTTAAAATATTAAGAAATATAATACAACCTTGGGGCCACCTTGTCTGTAAACACGGCTCTTTTGGGTTCGATTCCTATGAAAGGCAACAAATTATTTTCATTTCTTCGCTCTGGTCTTTCGCTAGTCGAAATGTAGGTGGAAAATGGAGAATGGTGGAAACTCCCTTACAGTCAATTTAATGAATAACGTGGCTTGAAGTTATATTTAAAAGTTAGAAAAATTCTAAAATCATATTTGCACAGACATGTATATTGCACAGCTAAGTTCGGGGCGGCCAAGACGCGTCGACCGTACTATTTATTCTATATCTGTGTCTACTGTCGGATTTGCAGAGTTAAATGTGAAGCTAAAAAAAAATATTTGTGCATATATTTTGTAACTTATTACCACATTTTTATCCCAAAGCAAAGACACGAGCAATTAAAATTATGCATTTTAAATTTAATTATTACATATTGGGCAAAGGAAACGTATTAATTGATTTCAGATTTTTTTACGTTGTTATGACCTTAAAGGTGTCAACAAAAAGGTTATCTTTGCACTTGGGTTTGGAATTTAGTTATTTATAAAAAGAAAAAGGTATTTATTTTTATGTTTGAGGTCCCAGTCTTAGCGCGGCCGTGCGACGGTAAATGCGACAGGTTTTGGGTTTGATTCCCACTCAGGGAAATAAAATATAATAGGTAGGTAGCAGGACATGTTAATGAGAAGAAATAGTTGAAAATTATTTATTAGATGAAAATTATTAAACTACATTTATAAAACTATTATAACTATGTTAAAAAAAATACTGAGCACCGCACTGTGCTTAAATTCCTTTCAAATGGTTTATAACATTTGAAGAAATGTGTTAGACAAAGTGTAGCGTTAAATTCCGCGAATCTACAATGTAGAAAATTATTATCTAAATGTAAGAGAATATGTTAAAAATTGTAATAAACTATTGCATATATTATAATTTGCCTTTTGCATTAGCTTAAAATTAATAAAATTTATGAAATATCATATTAGCTGTAGTAAATGGATGTAATGTTTTTGGACAGAGCAGTGGCTTCAAATCCCGCTATTCTAAATTATTATACAGTCAAATAATTCTTGTAAAAGAAATATATTTTTTACCACAATTTATTATAGCAGTATATCAAATGAATTGTATCAACACCATTTGACAAAACGCCGAGTACTAAATTTTTATAATGACGGATATACAGATGTATGTTTGTATGTATAATTGAACACACATTAGCCAAAGTATACTAAGTAATATTAAATATGTTATTTAGTTATATCGCGTGTTAATATATCATATCAAAAGGCCTAACTTAAGAATTCGAAAAAATGAAATAAATATTTTTTCTTATAAGCAAAGAGGCCATCGTGGATCACCAGCACAACGTTTTACCGTAAACGCGATAGTAGTGAATTCGATTCCCATTCGGGAGAAAGTGTTATTTAATTTATTAGCTTTGCGATTTCGTTTTGTTTGCCATTTAACACGCAATATCTCAAAAACTGGGCGGTACGTGCGAAACAAAATGTCTTAACACTAGGTTGCCTTTGCCTACCTTGCAGTGTGTAACGTGAAGCCAAAAAACTATTATAAACAAAAATAGATACATACAGTATTATCCATATGACCTGACCCTGTTAGTGGGTTCATTTCTGTTATATTAAAAATCTTTCCCAGACAATTTTGACAAAATTAGATAATAGTTTCACCTTCTAATAGAGTAACTCTCTTATCCTTCTAAATTGAATGCAACGGAAAAAACGGAAATATAACTTAGGCTACTTTACTTTTTCATATTACTTTATTTTTAGCTTACATTTTTAACATAGCACATACACGATAAACGAACAAGAATTATTTTATTTGTATTTATATTATTAAGTTTAACATTTAGTAAAAAAATAGCGTAAAATCGATATATGTTGGTACATTTTTCCGTAATTTGTAATTATCGTGAAAATATTTTTTGTTTAACAAAAACTTGTATTAAATATTTTAAAGTTAGTATTTTTTCTTTGCCACAATAAAAATTTACCATTTTTTAAAATAATAATTTTATTACACAATTTGAGGCCTCAGCCGATCTAATTCTAAACAACAGAGAGAGATTAATAAATATTATCATGATTGAGTAGTAAATATTTTTCATTTCCTTGCTCACGTAGTGTAAAGCTACATGCTGTATCGAGTGACAATGAAGAGCGGCGTTGAGTTACGCCCCTCGATACATCATGAAGCTAAATAATAATAATAATAATAATATTGAGGCCAGTCGTAGCGCAGCGGCACGAAGTGGAACTGTAAAACCGACTGGTTGTGGGTTCGATCCCCACTCGAGGAGATGAAATATTTACTTAAATTTATATTTCCATTTCTTCGCTCTGGTGGCGAGGTTACGCGCGGCGTTGAGTTCTGCCACTCAACACGCAATGCCTCCAGAATTCGGCAGAAAATGGGGAACGGAGTGTCTTAACACTAGGTTCCCTCTGCCTACTCTGCTGTGTGCGGGATACAGCGTGAAGCTGATTTATTTATTTATTTTATAATATTATAAATATGTATATATAACATATTTTTGACAACCCTAGATTAAAGACTAAAAGTCATCGTACGTTTGAAGTGTATAATCAGTTCAAGGTCGCTTTAAACTAGCGACTTAGCAGTTTTAGATTTAATGGAGTAGCTACCTAGAAATTGCTATTTTAATTATAATATTTAATTAAAAAATCTGCTTTACACTGTATCCTGCTCTCTGGTCTCTCGGTCTCTGCGTGCCTCTTTTACCTCGTCCTCTGTCATCACCCTTTCATTCATGTCGCCTATCTTCCTTTTTTTTACGTGACGTTCCTCCACTATTATCGATACTGTGCTCTCGGAGGTCAGCCGAGATCTCCCCCTGCCTCTTTAAACACTCTCTCTTGCTTCATAAATCTTATACGTATTGACAATCATTCTGTTATTCAGTTACTCTTTAACGCCTTACAGTTTCTATAAGTAAGTAAGTAAGTGGGCAACGAAGTATCTTAACACTAGGTCTGCTACCTATTGCCGGTTGCTACATAAAGTACGGCCTCGAGTTCCGCCAATATGCATCGTCGTATATCTTGGAAATTGCGCGGTGTGTGAAGAATAGTGTCTGAACAGTAGGTTCCCACTGCCAATACTGAAATTTGCAGGATACAGCTTGAAGCTAAAAAAATATATAAATAATTCTACATGTCTCATTTTTGTTTTGATCGTAAAAAAATATGAAGCTTTAGAATTACCCTTTTTGAAAGATAAAAAATGACAGTGCACACAACAGTTGTGGGCTTGATTTTATCAATGAATTCTTTTCATTTTCTTGCCCTGGTGTAAAACAAAGCGTGGCGTGGAGTTTAGCCACTCAACACACAATGTCAGGAAAGTTGGTGCAGAAAGTGGAGTATGAAATTTCTTAACATTGGGGGAATCCAATAAAGCAGAGGGGACTCTGCACAACATGCTATGCATATAGCAGAGTGTGCAGAACAGGATATCGCGTGAAGCTGATTGTTACTGTTGGTCAGAGACAAATTAAATTAAGCACGAAATTACGAGTAAAAAAATCTACAATTATTATTTATTGTTTTCCCGCTCTGATATACAACAAATCGCGGTGTAGAATTTTGCCACTTAACTCGCAATGTCTCTGGAGTGGAACGGGAACGGAGTGTCTTAATAGCATATTTCCTTCGTATGCCCTGTTAATTTTTTTATACGGAAAAACCCAGATGATTCTGTATCAATTTTGAAGCTAAAAACCCAGATGATTCTGTATCAATTTCAGGATTCCTGTACGCCAAATACAACTAATAAAAGTTGCCAAGCTTAAAATTTCGTTCGTATGTATTAATTTTTATATTACAAATATTTTTATTTCTAATATAAATATAAAATTGGTTTTTTCTTTCTTTTATTAAATATGAAATTGCATTTTTTTCACTTCTGGGAAATAACCTATAGGTTTTGATTGATTTTGTATGAAATGAACTACTAACGTGAGTGTAAAGATTTTTTCTACAAAATAACTATGCATTTTAACTTTTCGTTTTCTTTCTTTATTTGTATTATAAGTTCCCACTTTATTCCAAATTTCATAAGGTTAGCGCCACCGGAAGTACCCTAAAGATTTTTTTATGATACTGGAAAGCTATGAAATAAAAAATATTAGTTTCCCCTCGACAGCTTTAATGTCTTATATATTTTAAAGGTACAACATATCTACATATGCTAATAATATAAAGCTGAAGAGATTGTTTAGTTCAACGCGCTTATCTCAGGAATTACTTATTTCAATTAAATTGTTTTTATATCCCATTTATTGAAAAAGATTATTAGATTCGATTTCTGAAGAAATGAAAATAATGACATATTAATTATTTTCATTTCTTCCATCTGGTGACGACGAAAAGGTGTGGCGTTGAGTTCCGACACTCAACGCGGAATGCCTCCAGAATTCAGCGGGAAGTAGAAAATGGAAGTGTCTTAATGGGAACAGATTGCCTCAACACTAGGTTTTCAGGTTCCGTCTGCCTACCATGCCATGTAACGGATACAGCGTAAAGCTAAAAAAACATCACGTTACGTCTTTTGATTGAAGAACTGAGTTACACCGGCCACTTTGAATGTGTATTGTGTCATACTCAACTCTTAGTAATTTCTATTTGGCCACAAGCGAAACCACAGGTACAAGCTAGTTAGAAATAATCATATTGCTAAATCGTCTTTTTATTCGCTTATATCAATTTATTGGAATTCTAAATAGCATTTAAAGTAAGCATTTACAATGAAGCTAATCATAAATTTCTAGATGTGAATGAAACGTGTATCGAATCAGCAATTTAATTGATCTATATATGTCGCCTGTGTTTGCTTATACAGAAATAGGTTATATATTATGTATACACCTGAGCAATTTCTATTCTATTTTTTTTATCTTCACACTGTATCCCGCTTATAGCAGGAGGAGGAAACCTGGTGTTAGGATATTCCGTTCCCTCCACTTTCCGTCGTATCTTCAAGACAATGAGTGGCAGCACTCAACGCCGCGCTTTATTTGTTACCAGAGCGATGATACAAAATTATTTGGGCTTCCGAGTTGAAATCAAACTCAAAAACGTTTATACATACACGGTTGTGCTTCTACCCTAAGACAGTCTTGTTCTATGTTAGTTATTTAAAATTACGTACAAACAAACGTACATAAATATTAATATGTATGTATGTAATTATTTAGGGCACGGTGAATTCTTAGAATGCTTTTAACGCTATAAGCATAATCACTTGATAAAATTGCTATAAGCAATTTTATCATGTGATTTTAACACTAGTATAGGGAGATGACTTTGTTTGTTTCATAATAAAAATTATATTAAGATAAAAACATTTAGGTATAAGCGTGAAGATTTAATAATTTATATTTTTATAATAAGTTCTTTGACAGTCTACCCGTGACCACGGACTACTGCAAAGTGTTCGAAACGTCAGGCTTCCAAAAATGTATAATACCAAATATACGCGAATAATCAGGTTAAAATAATTTTATTTAAAATAATATTTTAGCTTCGGGCTATATTTTCCTTACGATAATTAGTCAGAGGAAAACTAGTGTGTCTTAACAGATTTAATTATTTATCCGAATTTATTTATCCGAGTGGGAATCAAGAAAATAAATAAAATAATAATATTTTTTATTGATTCTAATAATAATAAAAATAAGTATATAATAATAAAAATAAGTATATTAATTGTTATTAGACATATAATACATACACAGACATGTAACATTTAAAATTTTAATATAAATATAATTGACATTAGTTTCTAAACACAAATTGTGAGAAGCTAGTCCATATCAAATTCCATTCTCCGCTTTCTATCACTATAATTTTACTACATATCGGCTGATGAAATCTTAAGCCATATTTCACCTTACCATTCGTCCTATACATTTGTAGTGGAGCCCGTAACTTGAGAAATAAGTAAATGAGAAATCTTAATATCTTAGTATTCCTTTACACTCCTAATGGTAGGTCAGTCACGGAAGAGTTTTATTGGAGTTTATATATAGTGACAGACATAAAGGACTTACTGTCAAGACATTTTGTTCTTGAATTTTCGTCAGAATTCGGCATTGTAAATTGAGTAGCGGAACTTAATACGGCGCTTTGTATTATCGACTGAGCGGAAAACTAAAATCATTTAAGTATTTTTTAAAAATTTTTTTAAAAGTTCTGTTTAGAAAACATATAAAAATTTTAACGTAGAGTGGAATTTGAACCCGCACCTCTTGTAAACCGTCTAAACGCTCTGACCAACTAAGCCATACATTCTCATCGAGCTACGTCGAATTTCTTCAATGCTGCTGTTGCATCTCTGTAGGGAGATTTTTTACAAATTTCCGCTACCTAAATATAAATTCTTAGAATTATCATTCGGCGAGAGAGAATGATGTTTTAAAAACATTTTTAATTTACTTATATTTTTTAAGAAACACTGTTTAAGTAGCAAATAAAGTTTTTTTTTTACCTTAACGCTGTATTCCACACGTAGCAGGGTAGGCAGAAGGAACCCAGGAACCTAGCGATAAGACACTTTTCGGCAAATTCTTGAAGGCATTACGTGTTGAGTGGCGGAACACAACGCCGCGCTTAGTTTCGTTAACAGAGCGACGAAATGAAAATCTGAACCTACAACCTTTCGCGTTTAAAGTAGTACGCTTTTGCCCCTGCACCACGAGTGGTCAAGTAACAGTTCAAGAATTTAAAGAAACAAAACGAAGGATGCCTAAATATTATTATTAATATTATACTTTTCGATCATATTGTGGGATTCGAATCCGAGTCATAAAATTTTAATATTTATTTAAAATATGTTTGATCTGGTTAGACATTGATTATTTATTTATTTTTTTAAAAAGCACATACTGTTACACGGTGAAAAGTAGAGAATGGAGTGACCAGTGACTTCTTAACATTAAAAAAAAAGGTAAAGCTGCAAAAAGTACCTTTATAATGTACATTAAATGAAAAAAAAATCACATATTTATTTATTTCTATCAATTATAAAATATACTATAAGATATCTTCGATCATGTAAGCATTCCTTCTAATGAAACATTATAACACTAACTCACAGGTCACAATTTGTCATATAATTCTTAAATCCTTTTCCTGCTAAAATAACCTTGCACGTAATATATATAAGTATAAACATAAAAATAATAGATTATTATATAATATTAATACATAAAAAGGAATAATAATTACAAAAGTATCTTATCTTGATATTATTATAAAATATTGCAGTTATTCGCTTAAAGAACCATTGTGAAAAATGGAAGCCATCGTCTGTCAGCTAACTCAACAGTTGTACATTTGATTCTCTCTGAGGGGAATAAATTATTATTTTTTCCTTACTGTGGGAACAAGATGAGAAATGTCTCGAAAATGGGACGGTACGTGGAGAACAGTGTCTTAAGCTCCCCAGGTTCACCAGGTTCCCTCTACGTAACTTGCTATATGCAGGATACAGCGTGACAGCCCCAATTGTTTTTTTTTATTATATTTACGTACTTAGTAGTCATACCTGGCTTTCAACCTGCATACCGTACAAGGCTGTACCAGACAATCCGATGCGGCTCAATACCCACTATTCAGTTTACGTCACGTATTCTTCAAGGCGAATTATACTATTGAAAGATTTCCAGATCTTTCATTTAGTATTATTTTATAATTTAAAGTGTTGAGTTATTTATTATTTTATAAATTAGCGACTCTATATATTTCTTTCTCTATTTGGAAATTAAGGTATGCATTTTTATTTTTTAAATTACATTTATTAATATTATTAAAAAAACCGTAGTGGTGCAATGAAACGGCGTCTAGCTGTGATGTGATGGTTGTGGGTTTAATTTCCTCTTGGTAAGTTATATATTTTCATTTCTCCGTAGACAAAGCGCGGCGGTAAGTTCCATCACTCATTACGCAACCTAAATCAAATTGGGCGGAAAGTGGAGATGGGTGTGTATTAACTGCTATTTCTTTCTGCCGACCCTGCTATGCATGAGAGAAGATTATAACTACAGATAAATAATAAAAAAAATAAACAAAAATATCTCTTTTTTATGGTAAATTATTCAAGAAAAACGTCGTAACAACAATAGTATTTACCACGTATCATACGCGTAGTAACACACAATTTAGTGTACTTACGGTGAAGTAAATCGAGGTCGAATTTTAATCATATTAAAGACCAGATTCATCTCATACTAAAGTGGCTGGAAGCCAGATTTGTTTGGACATTGTAGGATTTTAATATCTAAGATATACTATACTATAATAAAAAAATGTCCCATCAAAAAAATAAATGTAAAATGAGAGCCAAGTTAAATATTAACTAATACGTCATTCGACTTCACGGATAAAAGAATAGAAAAAATGGGTGCCGAGTTCACTCGGGCTAAAATTCATGCTCTAAATTTCACTCGATAATTTTTAAAGTACATGCTTTATTATACTCTGCCCAAAATGTATAACAAATTTGTTTGATTTTTGGTATAAAATTAGTATAAAAAGGAGAACTAATAACTGGAATTCCATCTGATATTGCTTGCTTGGCTAATAAGTCAGCAATCTCATTGCCTTCTAGACCTACATGAGACGGTATCCACTGCAAAATTACATTCTTTCCCAAAGATCGCAATCTCAAGACATTGTCCAATACAGTATAGGCTATCGAAGTTCCTCGAAATGTCGAGGTACACCGAGCCAAATGTTGAAGCGAACTTTTAGAGTCTGTCAATATTACTGTATTAATATAATCGGTTGATTCTATATATGACAGAGCTTCTGCTATAGCGATTAGTTCAGCATCCATTATACACACATTGGAGTCTATCTGAAATTTTACAGCTATCTTTTTTTCGTAATCATAAAAAGAAGCCCTCGATCCTTCCTTATCCTTAGAACCATCTGTAAATATTTTGTTATAATTACTATATTGAGAGATGACAAAATTACTAAATAAATTATTTAAATCTTCAGAATTAAATTGCCTTTTTGGTTTCGTCATGAAATTTACCTCGTTAAATACGAGGTAAATTTCATGACGAAACCAAAAGACGAGGATAAAAGATTGAGTATCTATATAACTTATCCAAGTATTTAATGAAAACATACCTAACTTTTTAGAACTATTAATTTTAAAATGTTTTAAATAATTATGAACCAAAATTATTGCGGGCGTTTTTTTATTGAGCCAGTATCTAGAAGTATTAAATAATGAAGCAAGCTTAGAAATTATATTTATTCCTCCACTATTGGTCTGACGAGACTTAGTTTTTAGCCAAAATTTTCCAGCTAAGTAACGACGACGAAGGAATAGTGGTTGTAAACACAATTCACTTTCCATCACATGAATGGGCGTCGTTTTAATAAAACTACCAATAATTCTCATGAATTGATTTTGTATCCTGTCTAATTTTCCTAGATGAATGTTCGCACTATTATCATAAAAAAAACTTGCGTAATCAATACGACTTCTAATTAAGGAAATGTATAATAATCTTAAATGTTTAGGGTGTACACCCCAACTAGAACCAGCCAACACTTTAAAAATATTAATAAATTTAAGAATTAATGTGCCTTCCCCACCTAAGCGAACGATTCAACCACACACCTAGATATCGGACTGTATCAACTACCTCTAACTGTTTGCCCATAATCGACAAATGCGCTGAATGTTTTTTATGGCCTTTATTGAAAATACAAATTTTACTTTTATTAGGAGAAATATCAAGGTTAATGCTGTCCAAACTGTCACTTAAAATATTTAAAGAATGTTGTAACTCTGTAGCTGCTATATTGATAGTTGAGGTCTTATAAATGACAAAGTCGTCTGCATATT
>JAATLQ010018696.1:3152-30560 GCA_013421005.1 Heliconius erato x Heliconius himera
AAAGCTTCCTGTTGCATAAAACCGCAAAGCTATCAATAACTGCAACATAGGAGAAATGCAATCCCGCCGTTGTATGTTACGCACTAACTTTGGCTTGATTTTGTTTAAAATAAATGTGACTGACGCTTTGCTGAAGCGGAAGCGACTCTTAAATTCTTCTTCACTGTAGTCCGTGAAGAAATCACGTCGAATTCTGGGTATTCTGCGAAAGCGTCGTTGTCTGCGTGGACGCAGTTGAGGCATCTCTAAAGACGACAAAGATGTATCGTCGTCGCTCATTATCTTAAAAATATGAATTGTATTTCGTAGATAGAGCACACAAAATTTATATCGTCGCGAACAACAATTTTTTCCTCACAAAAAGTACCAGAAACAGATTTGAGAACAGTTTAAGCAGCCGCGTCCGCACGCTTAACTTTACACTGACATAAGTATGGTTTGAGCACTGTCAAACGTGTTTTGCTCAGTTGTGAAACGCAAAATACATACAAAAGCATACGTTGAGCACGCCGCTCAGTCAAATGCTCAAATATTGAGAATGGTTTGAGAAAACTCAATTTAGAAACAAAAAAATGCTTAAGTACAAGTTGAGTACAGTTTGAGACGTTCTTAACTTCAAATTCTCAATTCAGAAACCGGCCGTAAGTTACGATAGACGCTATTTGAAAAATATAAAATAATAAAAAAAGGAGTTAGTACATTTCGACACTGACAGTCTGAAAAATGAGTGAAACGTAAACTATAATTAATATAGATAATAATAAGTAACTTTTACGAATTAAATAGAAACTATTCTGTAAACTATTTGTAGTAAGTTACTTTGAACTACTTCAAAGTGTATTGTGGGGGACAAGTTAAAATTTGTTTAGGAATGTTTGAAAATTATAAGTTTAAGCTTTGTATCAGTTTACGAAATACGCTATCGTTTATTTATTTGCACGAAACTGCTAATATTATATGAAGTCAAATAAAATATTAAAGCGTGTAATGCAAATTAACTGTAAAAACAGTGGCGTAACTCATCTCCGCACTATTCAACCAGAGGCGTCAAATAAAAATAATTCATTACTTAGTAACGAACCCCCATACCACTCACAGTCAAATCCTCTCCCACTGCGCCACGATAGATATATAAAACCTAAACTTTACTATTTCTAAGAAATACAGGCTAAAACAATAATCATATTACCAAACCTAAATATTTAATAACAGTCGTCTGTGTATTTGGCGGTTATATAAAAACACTGAAACCTTAAAATTGCGGGATAACGCAAGTTCTGGGAAACGGGATAAAAAGCGGCAGCCTTTATGTGAATACCCTCATTAATAATTCATATGTAATCCCTGAAGTTTGACCTGAAGTGTATTTTACGACAATCGTCTATGTTTTATACGTTTGGTGGATACCTTCTGTTAATAAATCTCTTGGCTAGAGGTCTAAGACGAGTTTCCTGAATAAAGTATGTGTTTTAATAAAATTCTAGTATTTTTTTTTTGGTTTAATTTTGACTCCCGTGGTATAAATATGCTGGCGCAACTAAACACCGCGTTTTGTTTTACAGGTACTAAAATTATTATTCTTATATATAAATATATTTTTATATATATATATTTTTAATATAAATATCAAAACGTATTTCCATGTGATTCACCAATTACCTCGCCGATAATCGATTCTAATTCGATTGCACACAGCTCTTATCAGTGTAGATAACAGTGTTAATGTATGAAAGGCAATTTTCAAGTTCAACGGCCTTTCGATAAACACAAAGTTGCATAATATGCTCTTTGTACTGGAGTAACAGTCAGGCCATATGTTCGTTACGACCTCCTTTTAACTGACTTCGAGAGCGGTTAGTTTATATTTTACGTTAACTTTAATTGATGTTGATTAGTTGTTGTTTTATGAATAATAAGTTGTTTTTTTAAGGAAATAAGAATGTTATAGATAATCTTTAAAAAATATATATACGTCATTATTTTGATTAAACACAATAGTTGCGGGTTCGCATACCACAATTAATATGTTTTTGGCAAAGACTAAAAAGTCTCAGTATGAACGCGTCAGCTGTGGGTTGATTCTCTTTCAGAGGAATACATTATATTCAAATCCTAGCTCAAGAAGGAAGACATAACGAGGTATTCTGTCAATCGTCAAAAATTGAACGGAAAATGGAGAACAGTGTTTTAACAGTAGGGAGTCCATCCGCCCACCCTGTTATCCCAGCAAGTCGAAGTACAGGTTCCTGCATTAACCGAAAAAAGAACATACAGATTGATCTTCCACTTCTTTTTCTTCTTCTCGATCTTTCACTTGTTTTTTCTCCATCTATGCATGATGAGGGACGTATGGTTATATAAGAAAAATAGAAAAACGTTCCAGTTCTAAAGAATGAAATACCATTTGTAAGGTCAATGGCATGCAATAGTCATATTTCACACAAACGCCTTGTCGAATGCCGACCCAAGAGATAGAACTATCTACATACTTTTGGACGTGAAAATAAAAATGTAAAGTTTTCCTATCCTTTTCAGTTGTTATTGAATGACTATTCTTGAAGGAACTACGTGAATTTAATAAAAAAATAAAAACCGGCTAAGTTCGAGTTGGACTTACGCGTGGAGGTTTTCGTACTTTAACTATAAAAAGGCAAAAAATGACGATGGTAACATTTTTAATGTTTGGTGTTATAGCGCAGTAGAAATCTGTAAAAATTTTAACTATCACGGTTCACGATATACAGCCTGGTGAGGGACGAACACCGGAGTCTCATTAATAGAGTCCTGTGTTACCCTTTGGATATGGAACACAAAAACAGAGAGTTAAGTAACGTAATTCTTTTATTGTTAGAATATATTTGCAGCTTCACGTTTTTTGTTCGCATAGCAGGTTAAACAGAGGGAACCTAGTGTTACAACACTGGTTCTGACTTTACGCCAAATTTTCGGCACATTGCGTGTTGAAGTCTCAGTATGAAGTATGGAAGTTTTTTAAGTAACTTTTTTATACATATATTTTAGTTAAGATTTCTTTAGATCAGTCATATCTACAAAGTAGCTTTTTAAATAAGATAAAATAAGGATCAGATTCAATCTCAATTAAATTTCAAAGTAATTTACATATTTATATAAACCGAAATTGAATGTTAATACACGGACCTAAGTTTGCAAATGACATTATATTTTTAATTAATACTTACTTCAAATAAGAGAACCTTATGAGTCAGACATTTACATATAAGGTGAAGGTGATTTTGTTTTATATTATTTAAATATTCCATTGATCTGTTGCAAGGTTAATGAGTCTCAATGTTAAGTCGAATGTCGTGTGTTTGGTTCTCGTTGACGACAAATACTCGTGTAATGATTTAAAGTTATTTTCATATTGTACTTAGTTACTACTTAATATATTTAAGAAATCTATATTTTTTGTTATTTTATTAAGAATTATTAAAAAAATATTTAAAATTTAATAAAAATCAGGTAAAAATAGAGATTAGAGACTATAGAGTTGTCCACTTTCTTATCCCTGCCTACCTCGCAAGAATTAAAACATGTGAAGTAAAAAAAATACGCCAACACAACCAAAGCACACAAACAAAACTTTGAATAATTCAAACGACGTCGAATATAAAATATTTTTTTGCAGTGACAAAGTATTCTTACAATAAGATCTACACTATAATTTACAAAAAAGAAAAAAATGTCAAAAACGTCGTTTACCAAAATATTTCATAGCGAAACCTCCGAATAAGGGCGGACCTTCATTACCGCTCGACGTAAATACACAGCGAACAAGAAACTTGGGAAGGGAATTTTTTCATCAAAATTTGACTTAAACCATCTGTTCGTACTGGATTGGACAAATATTTGAAGTCGCTCGGTTTTGCGTTAATTTGTTAGACTCGAGACATCTTGTACATCAATTTTTCATTTAAGGTCGTCTCGCTAATTGTGTTTGTATAGAATGAGTTGGGGACGAGGTATAGCTACGCTACGGAAACTACCTAGTATATATCGAGGACATCGTGGCCCAAGGGCATAAGTGTGTGATTGAAACGCGACGGTTGTGCGTTCGATCCCCACTCAAATGAATATATTATTATTTCTTCGCTTTGGCAACAAGGAAAAAAGCACGGCTTTGAGTTCCGCCACTCAATATGCAATACCCCGAAAAATTCGGCGAAAAGTGGGGAACGGAGTGTCTAATCAATATGTTCCCTCTGCTTATCTTGCTGTGAGCAGGATACAGCGTGAAACTGATTTTTTTTTCAAATCTATATCGAAATGATAGCCTCTTAACAAAAGTAAATAAACTATTTTTGTATTACACTATAGTACAGCTTCACGCTCCCCCTTTAGGAAGAAGATAACCTAGTTGTAGGAAGCTCTACTTTCCTATTGACGTGCGCGTTGAGTGGCGGAACTCAACGCTGCGTTTAAAGTATTTTTTTAAAGTTGTATAGGGGGTAGTAACTGTAGGGGTATAGTTACATACATTACCTTTTGTTATTACTATTACTCAAGATAAATTATAATCTTGTAGAGACAATGCGTGTTGGGTGGTCTACCGCATTCTTTCATGTGTGAATTGAATACACAACTATTATATTAGTATGTTAGACATTTTATGAATACTTTATAATATATTGCATATATAAAATTCGTTCCGCTAAAGACAAACAAATGATACTTCATTTTATAATAATATAACTAAAAGATTTTTTTGGACATATTACCAAATATAGGAAGTTTACGACAAACTTAAAAGCTGAACGATGCATGGAAAACGGCTTGGGTTAACACTAAGTTCCCACAGTTTATCCCATGTTTACGAAGTTTAAAAGTTATCTGAAACTATTACAAGGGAAGCTACATACAATAGCTAGTATCTATATAAGACTAAATTGGTAAAACTAAAAAAAATACCCAATTCTCGGACTTGGAAGGATGCCTGGCAAGTTTAGCGTCTTACCTAATTTAGTTACATGCGTTCAAAAGTTCAGACAAAGCTACATAAATGTATGTTCAATATATGTAGCTACTGGATCTTAACAAAGGTTTTTTTTATTGAACTATAAAATTAAATTTCCTATCGTTGTGGCGCATGGCAGAGGCGTGTGACTGTAAACGCAACGATTGTGGGTTCGATTCTCTCGCGAAGAATTGAAAAATATATTTTCAGTTCCTCGCTCGGGCAACAAAGCAAAGCGCGGCGTTGAGTTCCGCCGCAATTTCAGTGAGATTTCCCCTCGAAATCGAGATATTGCGAATTGTAAAAAAATTTAATGTAACTGGATTTGAACCAGCAACGTTCCAATTTAAATGTTAATATTTTTTATACGGATTAAACACTAATTGTTAATAGTTTATAATATTAATAGTTAATAATATAACAGAGTAATTCGTATGTGGAATTTAATACCACAACAAGAAAATAATAATAGTAATAGCAATATTAGTTTAATTGAAATGTAAGACATGTTTCAACTAATATTAGATCATGTTATTTGCATTTCTGTCCAATAAGCCTCAGGTCATAATGTTATATTGAAACGGACGTGAATTACTACTGTTATTATTATATTATATTAGTTTAAAGCTGGAACTAGTTCATTAGTAAGATATTTTATAATACATTTAAACTGTCAGTTTGCTACACAATTCAACTCAACTAAAAAGCAGCTTCAAAGCAGGGTACGCAGAGGGAACCTAGTGTTAAAAGACTCCGTTCTTCACTTGCCGAATTTTCGAGCTATTTAGCGTAGAGTGGCAGAACTCAACGCTGCCCTTTGAAAGATTTGTATATATATTATTCTTCTATATCCTAAACACTGAATTCGATAATGCGTGGTCGGATCACAAACAGCTATTAATAGTTGTATATAATAATTCTCTATACGTACTTAATAATTTGCGGTTCTCCAAACAGCGTAGTATAAACAGCGGCTCAGTCACTGTGCCCGTTTCAAAATTTACCTGAAACGCAGAAATAAACATGAATACTTGCGGCCGTGGTGTGTGTAATATGAAAATGTAAGATGAACTTGTAAGAGACGTTTGTTTGTAGTGTTATTTAAGAAGGATTTTTTTTTGTCATCGAGCGATCTCACACTTAGCAGGCAGGCAGATGGAACCTAGTGTTAAGATACTCCGTTCCTCACTTTCCGCCGAATTTTTCGAGGCCTGTTGAGTGGTGGAAATCAACGAATGGATTTTGCCTTGGTGCCAGAGCGAAGAAATGAAAATATTTATAAATAATAATTCATTCCTCCGAGTGGGGTCGAACCCACTATCGCCGCGTCTTAGTGTCACTTGTCTCTCTGCGCCACGACGCCAATTGATAGAATATTTTTATTTATGAAATTCCATTTTGCATCTTAAAGTTGCAGACGAAGCCAAGTTTATATATAAATTTATTTTAAAAATGAAGAGCATGGTATTCATCAATACTAGCACCTAGATAATTGATAATGATTATTTTGATAACATAACAAATACGCTTTTGTCATATCAGAAAAACTTTTTTTGAAATATATATATTCTTATTTTACAAAAATCAATATCCCTCTCACATTTTTAAAGTAAAAAAAAAAATATTAATTAAGCTTTACCACAGAATATGTGAGTTTTAATTAGTACATATATAAATGTTTGTTTGCGTAAATGTTTCTCGCATATTGGACTGATTTTAATAAATGGGGCGATCCATCTTCGTTGCAAGTGTCAAAGCTAATTAATGCGAAAACTTCAATATACCTATTTTATTTGTCAGAAATATTAAATTAATTTTAAATTCAATTACTTCGCTATAAAATAGCAGTAGGTACACAATGCACTACGTCCCTACTTTCTGTCCAATTTTCAAGACATTGCGTATTGAATAGCGAAACTCAACGCCGCGCTTGGTCTACGAGAGCGGGGAAACAAGAAAAAAAATAAGGATTTTATGTTTATAAAGACTTTTAGTAAATTATTAACAAAATTAAAATGTTTAGGTACCTAACTATTTATTACAATTTCTACTTATTGCTTTCCATAATTCTATTACAAATATCTGTATTTACGTTACTAGAATACATATTTTACTATAGAATCTCAACAAACGAATCTAAAAGCTCCGTAAAAGCTTAGCATGCATTTTATAGTTTCCTTACATTAAACTCGAGATAAGATTTTAAAGCTTAGTCCAATAAATTGAATCAGTGCTTCTAGGGAATTCTCCTTCGACAGAACAACGCGTACAAAACTGGCCTTAAAACCTCGACAATAGGGTTATACAAAGTGTTGTGGAGTAAACTCTAATGAGATTTGCGATGCAATGCTCCAGCTTTTAATATAAAATGATGAAAGGTTTGAAAAGGGATGGGGAAAATGTTAAAATGCTATGCGACGTAGGTCTTTTAGGTTTTCTCGTTATAATAGGTTTGTTAAGTAACGTAGATGGAAGTTTGTAACGTATTTTTTTTATAAAATTTTGTTTAGATTTAGATAAGTAGATTTTAGCTTATAATATGTATAGGGTAGGTATAGAAAACTAAAGTCAAGACATTCCTTTTTCGATTTTTCCGCCCAAACTCGGGACATTGAGTCGTTAAAAATGAACTAACAAAAAATATTAATAGTTCACATTAGTTTACATAGGCATTCAGATAACCATTTCAAAGGGAAACTAAGTTTGTAATAACACACACGACTTGTCCAAAAATACGCGAAATCTAAACAGTAATAAAAAAAGCGAACGACGCAAAAAATTAAAGCCATAATCTGTCTGTACGGTGATTGAAATAGCATTATCCTTTGACCGACAATGAACCCAATAATAATGTAAATAAAGGCGGTTATTATATGAAAATATGCATTTAGTTCCACTCCACGTGGTAGCGGCTACTCCAAAAATACACAGTGTAAACATAACATGTTGAAAATTAAACGAACACTTGCTCAGAACCATTAATAGATAAATAAACGTCTGTTTTAGACCTTTCTGTTTTGAAGTAACTTTTAAATGCACAAAAAGTATAGATTTTCCAATAAAAACTTTTATTCGGTGTCAGTCTTGTAGTGTAGTGATTAAAAATCTACTAAAATAAATATAAGCTAATACGAAACGGAGATAAAGGAGGATTCCAATGGTGGCGCAGGGTCACTGTGATACTGTAAACGACAGGTTGTGGTTTCAAATCCCACTCGAAGAAATTAAATATTTAATATTTCATCATTCATATAGTGAAACGTGATTGGTATATGTAATATTTATTGTGTGTTATTAGAATATATTTAATGTACTGTATGTTTCCCGTAAAAATAAATAAAAATTTTTTTGGCTATGGTAACGAGGCAAAGCGTAGCCTTAAATTTCACCAGTCGAGACGTAATGCCTCCAGAATTTGGCTAAAAGTGAAGAACGGAAGTTAATGGAAACGGTGTCTTAACACTAGGTTCCCTCTGCCTACTACCTAAGAAAAAAAAAAAACATCATAAATATAAACATAAAAAGCTGCTGATGATATCATCAGTATCAATTGTTAAAATATTTCTTTATCATATCGATTATGATGATAACAGAACGTCATTTGACAATCATTCGACTTTTAATGTTCCGCAAATTGTTTAAATAGTATAAAAGTATTATATAGCATATATATCTTCATTTGTTTACGTCATACTAAGAATATTTTCATAATATTAGGTCATTTAAACGCATTACGTAAAGCTTTCAAACTTTTAAGTAAAAGTAGGTGATTCAAAGTAAAAATTCATTTTCTATTTCCAATAGATGTCTCTTTATGCCAAGGTAAAGTGTTTAGTCTTCTGTGTGTTAATATGTCATTTAAAACAAATAAAAAATCGTAAAATTACATAAATCTTTACGTAACTAAACATTTTTGTCTTTTATATAATTCTGTTGTTCGTGGTATTATTTTTGATTTATGAAAAAGTCGAAATATACTACAATTTTGAAACTGTCTTGGTGTAGCTGTATGTAATTGTGAGTTACAATTTCATTGAGGGGGTTTCAATTTATTTCCTCTGAATATAAATATTTACTTATATGCCTAACCCAAAATACACGTATAATTTTTTTAATAAAAACTGGTGTTTCTTTAATAATTATATTTTTTTATTTTAATTTCGTTGTAAGCATATAGACAGAAGAAATCTTATGTAAAAATACTCTGTACCCAATTTCCGAGACATTGCGGTTGTTTGGCGGAACTTAACGTCGCGCTTTGTACAACACAAATATCGTTTCCCCAAGTGGAAATGCACCACACCCGTAGCGTTAACATTTAGTTGCCCTACCTCATCTATTTTCAAATTATCGATGAATCCCATACAAGATTCTCGAACACCAACTAATGCTTCGAACAAACTAGAAATAAGGTAATAAAAATAGAACACGAATGCATACAATGTGATCTTCCCCTTATAAGGATCTTGAACTTCGCTCTTAACTTCTTTATAGCTCGGGCTAGGCTATATTTGGAGCAAACGTCAGCGGTGCGGCGTAAAATGATAGATTTCGTTTTAGTTTCGTATACAGTTTCACGTTAATGCGCTGTAATGTTTGTTTAATTGTAGTTTTAGTTGGAATTAGTTTTACTGAGCCTGTTTTGATCGTGTTTTGAGTAATTAGATATAGGTTATATGTTTATTTTAGTTTATTTTCGATGTTTTGTTTTAAGCTACAACCTTTACTTTGATTTTTTTGGATATTATCTTTTATATATTTTATTTTATTCCAAAGCGTATTTCTTGAAGTTATTTATATTTTTAATTACATTTTTCTTCCTTCTATCACTCTTTATTTCCCCCGCATAAAAAGGTACCTACGATAGCGTCAGCACACGACCTAGTGCCAAAACACACGAACACTTTCTGCGAAATTGTCAGGCTATTGCGTATTAAGTGGCAGAATCGCAAAATCTCATCACGCAATGCCACCATAATTCGGCGGAAAGTGGGAAACGGAAGTGCCTTAATGGGAACGGAGTGTCTTGGTCTTCCCACGTTCCCCATAGAGCAAACCTGGAAAACTAGCTAGCCTAGCTTCACGCAAGAAAAAATAAAAGCCGCGCTATATGCAAGAGAACGAAGAACTGAAAATAATTCAAATATATTTCCTCAAGTGAGGATCGAACCCACAACCATCGCATTTACAAGCAAACATTATACCACTGTACCTTAAATGTTGTTCACATTACAACGCAAATATTACTTCTATTCTGTCATCTAAATCAATTCAACACATAATAAAACTAATCCATGTAAACAAATAGAACAATTATTAACAATAGATAATTAAATTCTTTAATGAAACACTCTCTCACGTGTTTGACGTTGACGTCGGTCGGGCCCGAGTCACTTTGCCTATATATTTTGTGTACCTGGTATGTTATACAGTTGTTACAGTTATAAGTTTGTGTTTATTCAGGATATTGTTAAGGAAAGTTTATTGATATGTCACTATAGTGACTCTCCTTTGTTATTGCATAAGGGACTTTTAATAAACTTACTAAGATTACCAAGCCCGTCTAAGAAGGTCGTCGTGGCGCAGCGGCATTGCATCTGAAACGCGATGGTTGTGGGTTTGATTTTCAATTGGGGGGCTGAATGAAACTCATTTTCTGGCTCTGGTAACAAGACAAAGCGCGGCGTTCCTCGAAAACAGAGTGTCTTAACACTAGGTTCCTTATGCTTGATACAACGTAACATCTAAGGTTATCAAGATAATATTGCTATCTTGAGATCTTTGAACTTTTTTATATATGTATAAGACGGCTGCTACCTTAAATTTCGATGGAATATTCGTATAAGACTTTTCCCTATTCTAATTAGTGTTTTAGTCGTTTTGGCACTTTGACCGGAAAGAGCAGAATGGTGTGTCTTGACAGTAGATTTTCCTCACATACCACGCCGTGCGTGATAAGGCGTGAAACATTTATCGATTCAACTAAATGTGGGAGAAGTGTGAAAGTAAAAAATACAAACATTCACACTACGTGGGAGATCCACCACCTACACTTGAACCAGGGATTTCACTTACGTATAATGTAGGCGCTAAGAAGTTGTCGTCGAGTAAATTTTACTTAAATATTTATAACACGCTTATAAACTACATACATTAAAATGCTAATTCTTATTTTGCATACAATCATACTGTTTTTATAGCTTAATAAACAAAAATGGAAATAACATCCATTAAAAAAAAAAACAAAAAAAAAGTATTTATGCATAAAGCTTACTTACACCGATATATAAAAATATAATAATATCGAACATATTTCAAGTCTCTACATGCATCTGAAGCACAGATCTTACTCTACACGATATTTAAAACAAAGTAACAGCCAACAAGGCCTATATATAACATTAGCATCGTATTAAAGGCGTTGCACTGTAAAAAAAAACGAAGTCCGTAGAACCTTTGTTGTGGTGGTCAGTGCCTCGCAAAATAAAAAGACAAGTTAAAACGGGAGGAAACAGGTCTCTACGAACCAGTTTTACAAGTCGAACAGAACTTAAAACGACTCTACTAAACAAATTTAAGACTCAAATTCCTCTAAACGGGTGTATACTATGATTTAAAACATTTCGATTTCTTTGGAATTTTTATTCACGTGATTGTCAATTTTGGGAGACTGTTCTCTTGGAAGTGGCCCGTGTTTTTTATACGTCTGCGTTTGTAGGGGTCATTGTGAAGGATAGACGAAGTTAACTATGTAAGTTCTCATATATTTTATATAAAACAATAAATGTATTTAACAGATGGTTTTTTTCTATCTGGTCGGACAGAGGGCAGTGTTAAGTTACGTTACAGCAGCAGTGAATCTGATTTCAGTTCAAGGTAGGCTGCTTTATGAAAAATAAGTGTTTTGATAAATAATGCTTTAAGTTACTTATTGCTAACGTTACTATTTCAGGTTTTTTGGTACTAAAGTAACATTTAAGTTTCTCCAAATATTACACTATCTACATATATATGAAAAATATATACTCAAAAGACATATTATATTGACGCACAGTCAATAAATATATATATCTCCATAATATACCTCTAAATATGAAAATCAAAATACTCAACTCAATTCAATTCGAGGATAAATACAAGAATTTGCATATAAATACTCAGTAATTTCTCATTTAGCGATCCTTTAACCTCAAGGATCAATTCTAACTAGATCAGTCAACCTAAATCAACCCTTTCTGACCACCCTTATCTTATCGACATCGGCCTATTTGAATGACTACGCACCTAAGGTATTTATTTTCAATTATAATTTAAATCATTCAGGCTGTTAATCTTCGTTTTAGTTAGAAATAGAATGTTATGAAGGTATGTTTAGATAGAGATTTATATAATTAAAATGTAATTATATGAGGTCAATTGTGGCGCACAGGCAAAAGCGTGCGACAGGTTGTGTTTTCGATCCCCGCAATGAAAGAAAATATTAAACATTTTGGTTTCGTCCCTTTGGTAACGAGGTAAAGCGCAGCATTTATTTTTTCCGTCTACACACAATATATATACACGCAATGGCTCCAGAATTTGGCCGAAAGTGGAAAGGAAGAGTATGTCTTAAGACTCACTATGTTCCCAGGTTCCCTTTGCCTACCTTGCTATATACGGGATAAAGCGTGAAGCTAATGATTTAATGAATGTAATTCTATGGAAATAGAGATGTTGTCTCTGATTAACACTACACATATTTTAATGCATAGTAAATTTTAACAACTTTTTAAATTGTCTAAATATAATAATGGACCGACATCCGCACATTGAATCCATAGCATCTACATCTTTTTGTATTTAAATTTTAGCCGAAAATGCTTTATTAGGAACAACGAAGGACAATAAAGTATTCTTTATATGATTTAAAGAATATATTACAAAGTAATAAGTCTAGTGACTAAAGACTAGACTCATTACATATTTATAAACTAGATGTATCATTATAGTAAAATGTCAAATGTTAAAGAAAAAGAAGTCCTTAGGAAAGGTGAAATTAACAATCCATTTTGTAAGAACTACCTATAAATAACCACTGCAGGCATCCAAGGACAGAAAAATAATCAGAAAACATATGGTATGAAAAAGAAATGCGACACATGTGACCAATTTAAAAAGATCTCCTTCGAGAAGGCAATTCTTTATTTTTTGTTCGTAAACAAGAAACTTCGCTGGTTCACGCTGAACTGGTGTTCGGAACGAGTTTTAGTTGAGCCGCCGCGAGATCTTATTGGTTTATTTTGTGGGGTCTTTATTCGCTGGTGGTACAGTCACCCCAAGAAAAGGTCTCGTGGTCACTGACCATGAACAAGAATAGCTTGTACCTGCGCCGGCGCAGCCCTGACGTCATATATCATCGAACTTAGCCAGGTATAATTACGTGAGACCTTAAGTTTTTTTTATGTTTTTTTAGTTATTTATGTATATCCCATATTATTAATGTAAATGAGTGAATTGTTTCTCATATTTTATATCAAAAGTCACGAGTTCAAATCTGATGTGTTATTATAGTGCTACTATGTAATTTTAATATTAGGTATTGAATATTTAAAATATGATTTACTATTTTTATAATTTCATTGTATTATTCACATACTAAATATTTTAAGCATTCACGCTACCATTTTTTTTGCATATATTTTTTATCCAACATATTCTCTATCCACAGCGTGCATGTTCCAGAGGAACCCAGTGTAGGAACACTTCATTCCCTAAATTTCGCCCAATTTTAGAGACGTTGAGAATTGAGCGGCAGAATAACTGCTTTGTTATTAGGGCGAGAAAATGTAAATAATTAATTCTCTCGAGTAGGAATCGAACCCACGACCGTCACGTTTACAGTCAGACGCCACGGCGGTCACAATTATCTACACCTATTTATGAGTATGTTGGTCTGTTATACTAACATTTAATATAAGGAATACTCAATTATTATGATTAACAGATAAATTGCCTTCTGAACTACCAGGTCTTAGTATTTATAAACATTCTTATGACGTTTCGATATATTATTGTACACTTCCGTTTACATATCGCCGTATGTTTGTTCATTTAACTTACTCATCGCCTGGTTCTTATACGTAGGTATCTATTACGATAATAAATAAATCTGAAATATTCTAATGGATATTAGAACTTTATAATTTTATTTTTTGTACTGTCATAATGTAGTTTTGGATAGAGCAAAAGAAATGGCCGTCATTTTCTGTCTTGTTGGAATGCTATTTTTTTAATAAGAATTAATCATTATAATATGTTTGTAATGAAAATATAAAAATCAGTAAAAATTATGATTATATACTATAAACTTACATGGTGTTCAAACATTAACATGGGAACCTTCCACTTTCCGCCGAATTTTCAAGGCATTGCCTGTTGAGTGGCAGAACTCAACGCGACGCTTCGTCTACCAGAGCGTTAATAAAAATAAATTAAATATCATATTCTAAATTAACAAGCATCCCAGTCGAACCAAGAATCGTCGCGTGGGGTTTTAGAGCGCTGTCCCACTGCGCCACGACGGCCTCAATACTTCATTTCTTCACACGAAATATATTTTTTAAATATTACCAAAATATTAAGGTATCCCCTAACAAATTCACGTGTAAACGAACAATGTTCTTAAGAAATACAGGCACGGCGAGGCAACGTAACGGATTTATGGCTGAACAAAATTAACCTAAAGGTGTCGCTAAGAGATTTATGTGGCGGAAATGAGACGGGTATTTTTTAGGCTTTAATTTTGATTTACATTTAATTTAAGATGCAGAAGGATCAAAAGATGTTGAAGGTCTGTGGTTAATCATAAAGTTTACTTTTATAATTGAAAGGTGATAAAAAATAATGTTTTTTTTTGTAGAGTAAACTTGTACTTAGCAGAATTTGATTCTACGTCTCGTTGGGAGTGTCCAAATGATTTAAATGTTATCTACTTGATTTTTCTTAACATTTTAAAGAGAGAAAGAAAGAGGAAGGTACAGACGGTACTTGATGTTATGACTATCCGTTCCCTACTTTCCGCTTAATTTTTGAAGCATTGCGTATTGCGTGGAGGAACTGGACGCCGCGCATTACTTACTAGAATGGAGAAATGAAATTCATTGAAAAATTAATCATTTCCCTTTACGGGGCTCAAACCCGCCACCATCGCGTTTACAGTCAGACGCTTTTCCACCGCATTTCGACGGTCTCAATATTAAGCATCTAACTGTTCCAAATAACATTTCAACTAAGGGATCAAGTACTTTTAATAAGAAATTATAATAAGTTTATCAGGCTAAGGGCTGTTACATTTGAAAATAAATTAAAATCACCGGTTTAATTAGACATAGTTAATAGTTTTTAAGTATAAATTTATTTCAAAGTTACAGTCTAGCCTAGAATAAGAGGCCGATGTAATATACAACGTGAGAAATGAAGGCAACGTCAAGCTTTATCTTAATACGGGCGGAACAAATAATAAACATAACTGTAACATACTCGTAGACTATGCGCAGTTTATTTATATTTTAGTCACAAACTAAAAAATATATGTAAAACATACAATTTAATTTGGAGGGAATTTTGGAGATATTGTGTAATGTGTGGGGAAACTTCACATATAAAAATAGTTTAAATATAATCATTCCCATTATGGAGATCGAATACATAATCATCATATTAGTCACTGCGCCACGACGCCCTCAAAATAACACATTTTAAGATTTCTACGCTTCCCAATAATATTATAAATAAAATATATATCGGTTTCACGCTAGAAACCTAGTGTTAAGACACCCCCGTTCCCCAATTGTTGCCGAATTCTGGAGGCATTGCGTGCTGAGTGGCGGAACTCAACGCCGCGCTTTACCTCGACACCAGAGCGAAGAAATGAAAATATAAATGTAAATAAATATTTCACTTCCTCGAGTGGGGATCGAACCCACAACCAGTTGATTTTACATTCACACTTTGTGTATCTGCGCCACAACCGGCCTAAAATATATTAGAGCAATATCAATTTAAACACCGTTTGTCTTGTTAGGATATTCTAAATTGAGATCCCTGTATAATATTCGTGTACAGTACGCAAAAAAACAAGCAAAACGAACGTTTGCACGAGGACCGGATGAATGAATCGACGGATACGGTTATTTCGCATAATGAATTCGCCGAACGAAATTTCGTGGTTTCCGAGCAGTGTATATAGGTAATGTAAGGGCATTTTAAAAACGTACGCTTGAAGAATAATGTTGTTGAATTCATATTTTTTATTAGATATTTAAAATTATTCATTAATGAATATTAAGAGAGAGAGAGAGAGAGAGAGAGAGAATTTTTAATTATAAATATTTAATTACTAGGACGCAAGTAAAGGCTTATAAAGGATATAGAGACATAATAAATATTATCGTCGTAAATAAAAATATAATAAATTTAAAATTAAAGTTAGAGGTCAGAAGTGGCTCGGAGACACAAGCATGTGACTGTAAATGCGACAGATTGTAGGGTCGATTTCCCACTAGAAAAAATTAAAATATTTAATATTTTAAAATTTTCGCTCTGGTGGCGCGGCGTTGAGTTCCGCCTCTCGACAAGTAATGTCTTCAGAATTCAGTAGAAAATGGAGAGCGAAGTGTCTTAACGTAAGGTACGGCCTACCCTGATGTGTGCGGGACACATAAAAATACTTTTTAGAGATTTCTACGACACTATCGATTAAACATAGTTAAAGCTTATGAATTTTCTTTTACAAATAATTATTATGAACACGCGTATTTTACATCATCCCTTTGTTATTTATTATTTTAATCCAATAACACCATACCGTTAGGTTGGATCGAATGAAAATATATTACTATGTTATTTTTCCTCCCTGGTTATCCAATGCGCAAAAGGAAAAAAAACATTAACTAAGTTTTTTATAGTTCCTCATAAAAACTAAAGTTGTGTAAAGATAAACGAAACGAAAATATTGATAATTTAAAAAATATCGTAAAAAAACTGTCACAAAAACAATGGCCACCGTCATGGAGGACAGCAAATACCTGTTAAGTCATTACCAAGCTATAAACCCAGTAGCTGTGACGGTGGAAACGTCAAATTCTATAGAAAAATTAACCGAACACGCCCAATGACAACGTCGAAACAAAGACTGCCCGCTCAGTTGATTAATAACCAACGCGTTTGTACTGTAGCGGGTTAAAAAATAAAAAAAAAATACACGTGGACCCAAAATCATGGGCTATTCTATTCATACCACAATGGGCCTAAAACGATGTTAGCCAGACTTTATTACAATGTTATAGAGTCTATCTTCTTAGTCCCGTTTTTTGTATCCCGTTGGACGATCTTCAACTTTATTTTTAAGGGGCATTGTTCAATTTCATTTGTTTTCCCGTTGGAATTCAACATGGCGTCAAAAAAGGATGGAGCTTGAAAAAATCATGGTTGGATGCGTGTGGGCGACTGCGGTCCCCATGAAAGGTTCTAAAGCCTATATTTGATATGGAGACACTGTATATGGCATGGTTTGACCATACATTGTCTATGAAATGAAAATGTATTTTACTCATTGTACAGAAGAAGTATATGTTATATATTTAAAAAAAAATTTTACTTAATTCGTAGAAAAACAAAAAGTCAATATAAAACTTATTCCATTCAAGTCGACGGTATTTATTCTACTTTAAATATTACTGTAAACATTCTACTGTAAACATTACCTTCATAAAGAGTTTATGTGAGTGAAAGAAAAATGAATGTAAAAGTAAAAAATAATCATAAATTATTAATTAATAAAGATACAAAATTATAGAACTCACAACGTTAATTAATGTAAGATTTACACATTTACCTGACTGAATCGAGCCCAAGAAGCGCGGGTTCAAATCCCGCTACGTTCAAACTTTTTCTAAAAAAAAAAAGATTTTTCGTTTCTGAGAGTAGAATAACACTTTAAAATTGTCAAAAATACTCAATGAACCATTTAGTCACATTAAAACGTATTTTCTGCCATACAAAAATTATTTTCTACAATCAAAACTGACATCAAGAGAAAGAAACTGAACAATCCACATAAATACCCTCTAAGAGAACCAAACTTGCTACCACCGTCACAATCAAAAGCTAAGACAATAGCCGATTAACATACTAGCTATGATTTTTCCATGTTCATCTAATTATAAACATAATATCGCATAACATTCACGTGGTGACATGACGTTTAGAGACCGTTGTTATTGTAACACGACGCTGTAACTAGCTACTATTTACAATTAAATATTACAATTAGACCGTAAATTTTCTATATAACACTAGTAGGTAGGTACTATTATGTTACATTATAATATTTTTTTATCCAGAAATTATGTTATGTTCTATATAAAAGACCACCAACGTATGTTTATGAATATAGTTTTATCTTCTTTTAGTTTTCATTAATAATTCGAATATTATTTATGAATATACTGTTATCTTCCTTTAGTTTCCATTATTAATTAATTACGGATTCGTCATTTTATAGTAAATAAAAATACTTACTTGTGCGCTTGAGCTCGAACAGCAACTTGTCTTTGGAGGCTTTAAATCTTTTACATTCTACTCGACTTCACTGTTCGAGCTCAAATATAGCTAACCAATTATAAGCTAATTGTAAGTAATTTCAAATACTTTATACAATTAACAATTTATTATTGAAAGTTAATAAAGACTAGTTTTCAACTACAGTTGTATTACTCCGTACTGGAACCTCATCTTTCGCAAGCATTAAATAAGTCATGTATACTTTTTTAGCTTTACGCTTCAAAACACTCCGTTCTCTACTTTTCTTTCGAATTCCAGATATAGCCTGTTAACTGGCGGAACTTAACGTCGCACCTGCGTGCATAATGTAGTTGTTATATTTTTTTCTATTTAATATTTATAAACGGTTCTAAAACAGTGATGAATCAATGGGCTCTTCTCTATCATCATATGACAAGAAAAATGGGTATTTCCAACACAAATGTGACTTATAAGCGTGTCTGTTCTTTCCACATAGATAAAATTGACCTTCATTGAAATTCCTTAAACTACTACGGAACGGAATCCACTCTGTATGTATTGGAAACATTCTATGTGTCATGATGTCGGAAATATCTAGTTATTTACATCTTATTCGTCACTGCTATAGCATCACGATTTATAGAAAACAAAGTAACGGTTTATTTTATAAAATGGCGTCAATATAAAAGGGGATTTATTACGAATTATGCACGTAGCGGTTAAAATCTATGTTTTTTTTCCAGCTTCAAGTTTTATACTGCATATAGTTGGAAGAAAACGTAGAGAGAAAACTTAATGTCGTCCATTTTCCAGCCGAAAATGAGAATGATTAATTCTCTTAAATGGGCACTGAACTCACAACCGTCACATCTACAGACGTTCAGACGTTGTCCCACTGCGCCACCACAGCTTCAATATGTATTGGCATGTAATGTTAATAATCTAATAGACTTTACGAGTAAATAGTTTAAACTTGACAGGCAAATTGGCAATTTTTAATTGTCTGAAAGTCGAAATATATCGAAACATTCAAAATACATAAATAAAATCTTTGCACAGACTTTACTTTTCCATAGGCAGTACACATAAATGTAAAACCACTGACACACGCACACATCAACGCACAACCCCAATCGCTGAATTTAAACTTTATTTTTTAATGACAGGTTCTTTGTAAGTACAAAAATGGGAATTTTGGTCAATCCCTAAGAGTTCCAAAAGAACTGTTTTTAAAAATATCGAAATATACGCAGGTAAAACCGCGAACTCATATTAGTAGTATAATAAACGGTCGTACAATAATAATAATAATAATAAATATATATATATATATATATATATATATATATATATATATATATCTAAAAATATTTCATCAAAACCACTCTTGTCTAAATAACTAAATGTCACCCTAGTTACAAACCGCAAAACGTCTTTGTCTCCGGAATTGCTAAATACAATCAAAACTGTACGTTCCACAATTAGCCTAGATCAAAGTTGGCAGCTAATGATCTAATAGAACAGGCGAATCCACGTGTCAACGTATATGTCATTAATCATTCTTAGAAACGTATACGGAAGTGCCTTGGTAACTGGATGTTAGAGTACCTATGTACATACGAGGATGTTAGGATTAGTAGGTATGTCTTTATTTGAAACATTTGTTTGAATGATTTAAAATCAAAATAATGTTTTGTGCTTTGGATATTGTTATTGAAAATTGAGTTTTTTCATTGCGGAGTTGAACTCCATCATTCAACACGCAATGCATTGAAAATTCGGCGGAGAGTGGGGAGTCTCTCATTTTACTAGAGAGAGGGAAATTTAATTTGAACAGGGATCGAATCCACAACCTTTACTGTTACAGGTAATAAGTAGCACTGCGCCGCGATAATCTCAAGCAATTACTTACTCAACACGTATTTTCTAATAGGTTATATTTAGAAAATCCGGGACATAAGAAAAAGACTACATAAGGAAATAACATATAAGAAAATGAAAATTGTTCTATAATCATATTATTCTAATAATAAAACTATATGACTATTTATTTAATACTTTGTAATTTCTATTATTACATTCTGAGAAGCGGATGCGGAACTGAGCCTTGGCGCGGGCATGTTCGGACTTAAATATGTAAGCAGTATAACAACAATAATATGTGTTTCTTACTAAAATAGCAATACTCATAAATATGGGTATGTGTTAGAATGGTCGAATAAAAATTTTGAAAAAATAAAAATTAAAAATGTTTGATTAGGTATATCCGTAAATAAATGCATTTTGTTTAATTAATTCTTAGTCTTGTCTTTTTAAAAAATCATGGGCCAATTCCGTTCTATTTTATTAGGTTATTTTTTTTACATTTTTTATTGATCTGAACACCAATGTATATTAATGAAATAACATTCTTATAATTAATTAAAAAAAAAATTAAATTAAATTAGCTTCACGCTGTATCCCGCACACAGCAGGGTAGGCAGAGGGAACCTAGTGTTAAGACACTCCGTTCCCCACTTATAATTAATATTATATAAATTTCCACATAGAAGTGAAAAAACTCTAAAAAATTTCGGGTATAAACTCTAAAGATGTAAAGATGATAGATGTCTATTCGAATGTATAGTACAAGCCTAGTCTACAAAATAAAGTTACGATGTCAATCGATCTTGACATGTCACTATTACAGTTACTATTCACCTTGAAATATTTCAGATAAGATATTTAATTTAATACATAATCATTTCACCGAATGCAATTATATTTCAAATTGGAATATATAATTGGATAGAAAATGTTAATTGTCTTATAAATTATTTTCAACAATAATAAGTACATATATTCGTTATGTAATGGAAACGACTAAAATAATTAACTTTTTAAGCAAAATAAAAACTAAAAATATCTATATAGGTATCGTCGATATCTATTGTAATTCTACGATACAAATATATTTTAAGTAATATTTTAGCTTATAATAAAAAAATCATGCCGAACAGTTCGGCAGCGGCGTTTCACTGTAAATGATAAGGCGTGGCGTTGAGTTACGCCACTTAACACGTAATGTGCAAATGTGTTAAAAATTGAGCGGAAAGGGTGAGCTACCGTGTCTTAATACTAGGTATAGTATTACGACACGCTGTCAGTCTGACTGTCTATCCTACTATGCAGGAACAAGCGTGAAGCTGCCACAAGTGTAATTGAATTTACAATCTCAACAAGATTTCACACTGTAACAAAATTCCTTAAACATGCTTATATAGCATAAAATTCAAAATATATGTTTATCTTTCTCATTTCAATACTGAATAATATGAATATGTAAGAAAAGGACAAAAGCAGCAGGCACTAATAACCAAAATCACTCAATCCGGTTAAACCCTTTATATTGTTATCGTGTTTGAGAATCGCAAGCAGTCAGCATTACCTGTAAACAAGATAAAACAAACATTATTACAAGGGAATATAATTAAGTCTCTATATTGTATGGAAAATTTGCTAAATTGACAAATAAATTATAAGTACTAGGCGTTTTGAATTATGTATTATTTATGTTAAATAATTATTTTAGATAAATAAGGTGTTATGGCGCAATGCCATAGCTACTCTGTGTACGCGACAGTTGTAAGTTCGAATCCCACTCGTGACAAACAACTATTTTGATTTCCTCGCTCTGTTAAGAAGACGAGGCGCGGCATTGAGCTTCTCAATTGAATGTCTCGAAAGTTGAGCGGTGCGTATGGAACGAAGTGTCTTAACAGTACCTTGTTACCCTGTTTTAAGCGAGGAAAAGCGTTAAGCTGTTTTCTTTGACTGCGCCTATATAAATATAGAAATAAAATTAGGTGCGATATACAATAACTAAACACGTAACAATGAAATATGACAGTCGATTTTGTTTATATTTTGTCAGGTACTTAAATCTAGCAGTAAAAGTTCCAATCAATCCTCCACTCCCTAATGAAATCTTACTAGGAAGCGAAATCTGAAGATTCTGTCAATTAAACTACCTATCAAAATAAGTAAATACCTAAAATACGAAATATTTTTAAATTGGATTTAAACCTGCGGCCTTTAAGTTTAATCCAGCATATTAAACGCAAAAAATCATTTTATATTTACTTTTCAAGAATTAATTTATATAGTAAAGTCGCAAAACTCACCCAGTTTCCATAGCCTAGTCTAATCTATTGATGGCGTGAGATTAAGGAAGACCTAAACATACATCGCGTACGTATAAGCGCGTAAGCCGGTGTTTCCGTAGAAACCATTGTTTGAGACGACCACACAGGGATATTGTCTTAAGCGAGGATCTTTGACCCCTATCTGTGTTGTGTTGTGTATCACTAATAAATTATAGATTGGAACTTGTAGCCGTCGTGGCACAAAGGCACCGTTTTGCTGCCAATGACGGTTGTGAGTTCGATTGGCAATTGTGGGAATGAGCTATTTTAATTTCTTCGTGGTATTAAGATGAAGCCCGGCTTTGAGTTTTGCTTAACAAGCAATGATTTGAAAATTGAGCGAAAAGTGCAGTGTCTTAGCACTAACATTTCTCTGCCTATACTGCTATATATGGAGGATAATAAAAAGCAAAAAGTAACTTTGGGCTTAGTGGTAAAGACAAGAGGGGCTGGTTCAAGCTTGTTGTACAATGTAAAATGTTGCATACATTTTATTGGATTAAGTACCTATTTGATCTCAACTCTTGTACAAAATATTTTTTTAAATGCTTTTTCATTCAAGTGAGAATCGAACTCACAATCATCGCGTTTATAATCGGACGCTGTACTCCTGCGCCATGTAAGACTTTAAAATTAAACGATGTAGACTGGAATAATACATAATTATATTCTCTTCGACTATTACAATGTATATAAACAAAACGAATACTATCAAATGACCTTATAAAATTACATACTGTTTACCACTAAACAAAGAGAGATAAGCCGTAGTGACATAATTATAGATTAGATATCTAATATAAGAGATTGCAAATGATTAAAGCAATCCGTTTAATATTAAAGAACTAAACATAGTGTACTCCAATTCGGACAAAATAAAAAATTCTAGTAAACCGCTGGGCTTAAGAGGCGAAGCGGGGGATTATCGTGGGAATTTTTGGGCGTATTTATTAAGATTTATAGCATTGTTTGCTATACTTTCACGAATTTCTTCGCAAATCTTTTGCCGCAATGAAATGTGTACGCTTATTTTCTTCTAAGTTTTAACAAAATTAAGGTATTTTTTTTCTTTAGATTTGAAATTACAAATCAAAAACAATAAAGAAAGTGATGAAATAGAAATTTTAGGAACGGTAAAAATTGTAGAACTGTACAAAGAAAATAGAAGAGTTGACGTTTAAATTGTAAAGACAATGACTGTGGGCTTAGACATTGGACAATTATTTCGAATTTACAAACGTTTAAATCGATTTCAACCCGCAATATTCGTTAAAAAATTGTCCATTGATTAAGAAATCAGAAATAAAGTTGTAGGACCACCACCTATCACGCATTTGACGAAAAAAAATCATCCATAATCCCCAATACATTCCTAATTCCAAAACGCAACAAGATCTCTACTTAAGTAAAAGTATTATAATATATAACAAAAATATCTTCTATCCTATACTAACTGTAAATATTTGTACTGGTTATGGGTGGGTACAAACCCTGACTTTGTTTGAACAAGTTGTACGCCCGATCCCGACATAGTAAATCTTTAGTTTAGTGATCCTTTAGGACGCCTTGTTTATTTTTAACTGGACTTCCAGTAAGAGCTTGATGCATTGAGCACGATAAGTTACTTTATATGAGAAAGATTGAGACTATTTTTTAGCTTCACAAGAATATATTGTTGTTGATAAAATATGCAAAATATCCTTATTATTTTTAATGCTTTAATTATTGTATCGACTTGTTAATTTATTTTTTTATTTAAAAAAAATAAGATTCGTTTCTGCAAATACAATACAAAAGTTAGAAATCCAAATTGACCGTTCCAAATTCATTTAGACAGCGGGCTTGAATCCATGACTCCCAACTTTGACTCGATAGCTTTAATTATATATCAAAAGCAATACACTAGTAATTTCATATTATTGTATATAAAAAATACATTTTCAAAGAAGAAATTATTAATATAAACAATCGATGGAATATATCGATAGTCTCTTATGTTGCCGCCTAATCATATAATCTAAAAGACAATACATATAAAACTTAATTTTATGGATAAGATATGATTTAAGGTGGAACTTTTATATATTGTGTTTTGTAAACAAGATACAAAATTATTGAAAATATTTTTAAACATTTTTAAGTGTTATTAGGAAAGAAAAAAAAAAAATAAATAATAAGATGACAACATAAACAAGTTGTAACAAGCGTATAAAAATTTCGACGTAGCTTGGCGAGAACGTATGGCTTAGTGGTCAGACCAGGTCGCCTGGTCGGTTTCCAAGAGGCGCGGGTTCGAGTCCCGCTACGTTAAAATTTTTATACGTTTTCTTAATAAGTATTGAAAATATTGCCAAAATAATTATTGAATACATTACATAGTCATTATAAACTTCTATAAATAAAAGAATGTCAGCTTGTTTTGCATAAATAATTCCTTGCAACCGAAATCGAACACACACCCCAAATCTTTAATAACATCAAATAAATCTATCTACAATAATACACAACACTACGTATTATAGATTTTAACTTGATGTCAGCCATTAAAATACGTGCTCATTAATTATTATTATAAGGAAAATGATTAATTACTCTCCAAGAATTCCCCTTTGGGGTTCCTCAGAAAGGTATTCTGGTTATAACTAGGTATATTGAAGATGGTATTAATGATTTGGTAAAGCGATTTGACTTTAGGCTGTAAATGGATGGGTGGAGGTGTTACTTTAGTTATGGGGTATTGGGTTTTTCAATTATATGAATTTTATTTTTTTTTTACTGTGGATAAATCTCTTCACTATGAAAGTTTTTTAAATAAAGTAAAAAAAAGAGTAGGTATATATAACTAGATAGTAGATACAGTGTTTATAGCATGAAAATAGGAAAAAATCTGAGTTTCACGCTTTATTCCACAAACACTAAGGTGGACGTGCAGATATTTTTTGTTGGAACACTCTATTCTCCGTTTTTCACCCAAATTAAAGACACTGCGTTTTGAGCGGCATAACTCAAACGCTCTTCTTTGTCTAAATACTCCAGGAAATAAAAATAATTCGTTTCCCTGAGCTTTCAAGGACAAGACTTCAAATGATTTTTCAAAAACATGACAAATTGGATTTACCGTACGAATTAATATTAAAACTTCGGAAATTTTTAAATCATTAACTTAGCAAAGAGCTCTTAAGAGTCCATTACGCGTTAAGAATTCTCGAATAAACTCACTAAAAGGTTCTAGATTACAGTCTACAGTATCTTGTTCTTATAGTTTAATGAAATCTGTAAAATCACTTTTACTTTATTTTCAGGATTACTTCATTAAGTCTAGACAACAGTTTAATTTCAATTATTTGGATTTGTTAATTAAAAAATGTTATTAACACGAATATCGAATATATAGTAATACAACTTGTTTCATTATTATAAAAATTTCAACATATTATTTATTAATTATTTATGTAGTTAACGAAAAAACGAAGGCTTGTTCTTCTCCAAAAAAATGTTATATAGCAGGGCATCGAACACTTGACCCGAGTACTTAACCCTTGACTGAAATAAAGACTTCCAGTCTGATTTCGATTAAAAATAATGTATATAATTAATGTTAGGCTAGAACGTAGCTAAGTGTAGTAAAAATATATATTAAAAGTATTTCAATTTGTTGCAATGAAGATCTTGAGTTCTGTCAAAAAGTATTAAACACTAGGTTATCTCTGCCAATCTTGCTATGCGAGAAGCGATTTTTAATATAGTTTTAGTACTGCTCTGTGCGCGCCAAACGTTGCGGTCCTTCATACCCCTTTCGCCTCGTCCACTGACTTCAACTTCTTCATTCGTACCATGTGACCGTCTCGAAGGTCAACCGAGGTCTCCCTCTCCCACAAGTTAGACAAAATTAAAAACAAAAACTGTCTGTCTGTCCCGCAAAATACTTTATAATAAAAAAAATAACCGCCATCGTTATATTTGATGGTTCGAAGCCCAGTTTAACATAACAAAGGTTGCCCAACTATTGTTTGAGCCAGACGATATTTAAATATTCTATTGGGCTCTGTATAGGTATTTTATTTCTCTATTTTTTTTACGTTTTATACAACAACTGGTGTTCGTGTATTGAAACGTATGCGACGACTGGCTCATTCTGTTAGAAAAGTGAAATGGAAGGTAATTTTTCCTGAATAATTTAAAAATTGATATTGAATATTGATTGATGTAAGAGAACTTCTCTTAACCTTTAGAAGAGAGGAGTCAATATTTAGAGGATATGTACAAAGAGGTGATGAAAGTGGATGAAACTTGTAAAGGAGAAGAAAAAAATAATTAAAATGAAACTCTCAATTCGATGATTAATCGCGGACTAATACTACTCTACATTTACTAACGCAAAATTCGGTTAAAAAAATAATTTAATTTAAATGGTGTATAAATCGTGAAAATCTAAGATCCTATTAAATAAGTATCTATTATAGCAGTAGTAGTATAAACAGCAGCGATGGCGTCGTATATAGTTAAGAAAGTTCCAATATAACCATAAATTTTCCCCTTTATTTCATCTTGAGCATAATATTTGAAATAACATGAAACAATAAGGCATCGACAACACCTGCATCACACTCATGCCATTGTTCCAGTGTTTTGACAAAGAAGTTATCACATAAATCTTATACAATATACACTTATATACTGAACAGC
>JAATLQ010018696.1:30570-51189 GCA_013421005.1 Heliconius erato x Heliconius himera
TAAGTATCTATTATAGCAGTAGTAGTATAAACAGCAGCGATGGCGTCGTATATAGTTAAGAAAGTTCCAATATAACCATAAATTTTCCCCTTTATTTCATCTTGAGCATAATATTTGAAATAACATGAAACAATAAGGCATCGACAACACCTGCATCACACTCATGCCATTGTTCCAGTGTTTTGACAAAGAAGTTATCACATAAATCTTATACAATATACACTTATATACTGAACAGCTGTTTCCTTTATATCACTTTATAAGACTCGTTAAGTGATTTTGAGATTGGATGGTGAATGGATGAGTTTTAATAATGGTTTGTAAATAATGGTTATAAGTATATTTTGTTCGTCGTGGCGCAATGGTACAGTTTTTGAATACACACGACGGTGGCGAGTTCGATTTCTAAGAAATGTAAAAATACACGTAAGCTAGCGAAAATTGGACGTAATGTGAGAAGGCAAGTGTCTTAGCAGTAGGTTTCTTCTGCTTTCTCTGTTTTAATGACACTGAGTGTAAAGCCATAAAAAAATTAAAAAATATACCTAGATACAAGGTACAAAAATAATACTTATGTACAAAAAATAACAAAAGAGTGCTTAGGACGAATAGAAAGAAGTCTTTATTTCATTTTTTATTTATTTTGTTGTGGGATATTATACGAATATAAATCAAATATCCTTTAAATACATTTTTATTACTTTAGTTTCAACAACATGAAACATAAAATATGTTATTAATTAGCTATGCTATTTAATATAAGTCTTAAAAACAGCATCTCTATTCCACAATTTGATAACCATGTATCCAAGTGACGAAACATAAAGAAAAATTAACGAGGTTCACCTTAAACTGAGTCCATTTAAATTTTATTCTGTATTTCCTTGAATAGCCGGAACTTCTCGCTTTAAAGGAATAGTAAACGAATGGAGTCAACGCTTTTAATTTACATTTTAAAAATTTAAATGAACTCGTTCGTACATAACATGGCGGACTCTATTCATTTTGTTATTCAAGTTTTCGGAGATGAATCTTGTAGTGCTCAGTTACTTAGCCGGTGTCTGGTTAAGACGACCAATTTACATGGAAACTAAATTGATTATTAATATTTAGTAGGAATGTTAATAGTTGATGGTTTGGTATAGCCCAGTATAATTAAATTAAACGGAAGGCAATTTGCAAACTAATGTAAAATATTAACGCTTTTTAATAGAACTAGCTCTTATCTGCGACTTCGACCGTGTGTTCAAATGGAAATAATAGTTGCATATGACACATTCTAAGTGCCATGGATAACTGTCCGCAGGTGCAATGGGTTAAAAGGACTATAAAAAAATATTAAAGGAACAGTAGTTCCTAAGATCAGCGCCTTCAACCAGACAGTTTTTCATGTATATAAATTTTATAAGTTTCACATAGATTATCTCTAACATAAGAGGATGGTTGTATAAATTAAATTTTAAGCATTGTTCTTAGGTTCAACTACGGCAGACTACCTACTGAAAACTTCAACCAGAAAATATATCCACATAATTATATTCGGCTAAGTATATGTACCTATACGTTTTATATTAGGCGTTGAATTCTGCCACTCAACACGCAATGCCTCTACAATTCGGCAGAAAGTGGGGAACGGAGTGTCTTAACACTAGGTTCCCTCTGTCTACCCTGCTGTGTGCGGGATACAGCTTGAAGCAGATTTATTTTTTTGATTTTATATGTACCTATACAATAAAACATTAAATGTATATACATATAAATAAATTCGATCTCTATATATTTGTAAATTAACGGACCGTTAGTATTTAACCCTCCTCTTCTGTCGGGTAAAGGACCCATTTCATATACACGCGCGCTCTTCATCACACGTCTTACATTATTGTGATTTAAAACGACCCTTGACTCAACGAATTTATATCGGTGTTAAAGATTAGTATTGTGTCAGGTAAATAAGATTTCAAATTTATTTATATAAAAATATATATTTTCAATAATTATAGAAAGCGGAGACAAAAGTGTCTTGACACGGTTCTCTGTATTTAACTCTGCTATAGGATGGGGTAAAGCGTGAAACCTTTTTTTAACTTGCTAGAAAAGGTTAGTCCGCTTTTTAAACTATTTATGTAATAATATTATCGAAATCAGTACAGCTATATTCACGTTAATAAGTTAATACAAACAATACGTAAACATTTACATTTCAGATAAAAGAATAAGCAATTTGAATACAAAAGTTTAAATGTTAATTTTCAATAAAGAACGAACCAGAATTGAGTTATCTCAAAAATATAACAAATTTCTTGCCGCAGCGGAAGTACTAATAAAATATGTGGGTAAGCAAACTTCGTTTGAGCCTCGTTCAATTCGTTTAAACAACTAAAATAGCCTGGCTGTATCCGCCGCGCTGTAGGGGACTGTTTGGGTAAGGCGTCTTGAAGATTTCATTTTAGAATTACATCGCGGGTAATTCCTTTTTGCCAAATATGAATGTTTATTCACTTAAATTATTCTATATCTTTTTTGTTCTTGAGTTTTAATAACAAAAGTTATTTAGGTGTTAAAAATATATGCGAGTGATAAATAAGAAACATAAAATTACTCAATCATAAATTTCATAAAATTACGGTACGGGATTTCAAAATTTTTTTTTATTTTGGAACAGCCCAAGGGTTTTTAGAAGAATTTTAAATTCTTCACAACTAAATTACCTCATTTGCCTTCCTTCCTCTTTAACGTAGGTTTTTATTTCAGGTAATCCTCTACAAACCGCGGTAAACCGCGTATATGTGCATTGTTTGTCAGTTCACTCAGTAATACAAGAATTATATATATCTATGCTTACATAGATTGAACTGAAATATTCAAAATATACATACATATCTAAATATTATTTATTTATTTATTCACAAGCTATACTGTACTGTACAAATCAGATTAGTTTTTGGCTGTTTCAAACGATTGTCGAGTGGATTCATTTTGATGTAACAAAAACAGGAGTACTTACATATTGTTATGATATTTCACTATATAACGAACAATAGTACAATGGCTTATTAGTAGAGGTAGTGGCAGGATGAAAAAACATGCGGGAATGTATGGTTAAACTTCGATGGCATGTATGCGGGTTGAGTAGGCTTGGGAAGACGCAGATGATAAGCAAGTTTAGAGGGTCGTCTGATGTTGTAAAACTTGGGTTTTTGGGTGTGGTTAAAGATTTTACGGTTGTTTAAATTTTAGATTTTGGTATGAATTATATAGGTATAATATCAACTTGTACCAAAAATTATACTTAATTAAATTATTAAACCGTGTGGCGCAGTTTGAGTGTCTCACTGGTAACGCGATGCTTATGGATACGATACCCAGAGGGAACTGATTACATTATTTTCATTCGGCGTTGAGTGGAGCCACAAAACGCAATTAATGTTGGTACAAATAAATAAAATTATTATTATACTTTTAGATCAACTTTTCTCAAAAAAATAGCAATCATATTTTTTACCTCTACCTTTCTTAAATAATATACATATTAAATATATACTTATACCTATATGTATATATTTATTAATTATAATCATACGAAAGAAACCAAATATCCGGGGAAGCGATTACATGATGGAGCATTGAAAAGAGAAAATTAATTTTTCGATAGCTATCGTATTCCATGAAAGGCCGCGAAAATGAGTTTCTCAAGTGAATAGGGAGTCGCATGTAGATGATAAAAATAATACATTATATCTTTGAAACGACGCTTAAGGATACTCCAAGCATTTTGAGATTAGTAATAAAATATCGAGGCCAGTCATGGCGCAGGGGTTTTTACGACTGTAAAAGCGACAGGTTATAAGATCGATGCTCACGTGGGGAAATGATATTGAGTTCTGCCTCTCAACACACAATGCCTCCAGAATTCGGAGAAAAGCGGTGAACGGAGTGTCTTATCACTAGGTTCCGTCTGCCTATTCTGCTATGTGCGGTATACAGCGTAAAGCTATAAAAAAACCAACCAATTTCATATTGAGGCCATTGAGGCACAGTGAGATTGAGCATATGGCTGTAAGCACGATGGTTGTGGGTTCGATCCGCATGAGGGAATAAATTATTACGACTTCCCCGTACTGGTAGATAAAGCCGTCTTCAATATTTGGCAGTGCGTGCTCTGTCTACTCTGTTATATGCGGAAGTATGAAGGAAAAAAAATAACAATTTTCCATTTTTTGTTTTTCTTTCCAATCTATTATACTCAATAGGTATCTTAAAGTTATGAAAAGAAATTCGATTTAACAATATTCCCTGCAAACATGCCATCATCTATTCGTTAAATTCTAAGAAAGTATCGTGTTCTTGCTTCCTTAGAAACTGTGAATACTCGTATAAGTACTATATCATAAGTGAAATTATCGTTTGTTATCTTTTGTATGGAATCAGATATAGGAAAAATAAGTGATTATATTTTTCCAAAGAAAAGAAGGAACTCGATAATAATTTAATATAACGTAGATATATAAATAACTTTTGTAATTGTATGTAGGAGTTAGAAGGTGAATCTAAATATAGAACTTGTGACTTTATGGCACAGTGGGCTACATCTGACTGTGAACGCGATGGTTGTGGGTTTGATATCCACTTGTAGGAATAATTTTACATATTCAAATTATTATAGTTTTCACATTTTGGTAGACTAAAATCATCTGGTAAGCTTTAAAATTGAACGATGTGTCTCAGTAGCAGTTGTGGTAATTTATCCCTCCGTCGTATATTAAAAAGGTAAAGGTACATTCTCTCTGCCTTTCTCCTTACTGTGAAGTAAAAAGGGTAAAGTGCAAAAAATAATGATATCAATAATAGTTAGTTATAGCAACTAGTATTCAATATCTCCCCCAATATCAATATAAACGAGTTTCATTTTAATAGGTAAATTAAGAAAATGGATATTTTCTTCAAATACCTACTTAAGGGTAGTTTACGACTAAGTAAATACATAAATACGAAGAAATTCTCGTTATATGCGAACTCCGCTCTCAATACTACGAGACTTAAACTTTTTAATTAATAAAATTTTAAGGCAGCCGTTATTTTGATAATAGGAAAATCATCCTTGGTATATTGATTACTGTGAAGAAAGAACAGAAAGAGCCCATTTTATACTGGAGTAGAATCTAGTCTAATATAAAATAGACTTAGACAAGGATGTCTATATATTCTGGTCCTAAAATTTTAGCCATAACCCCCAAAACATCCCTGTTACGTAATTTAAACCTATATGTATGTTCAAATTACATATTAGTACGAAGCAGTAGGTACTACACCTACTGCTTCTACTATCAATATTTGAATTTCTTCTTTCTTATAAAAAATATAAAATCTTCTACGCGTATTATTCTTAGCGACAGTTTATCTTTTAGTTTATTAATAAAATACACAACTATTACCGTATACTATTTTTATTCACAAAAAATAAAAAAAAATAGTATAAAATTCGTAACATAACTTAAGACTATCGTAAAAATAGAAAACTGTGGCAACCTTAAGAACTAAGTAATTTAAATTTATTATTATTTGTTATTTTTACGATACCTAGGAGGGAGTATGGAGACGCTAAGCGCGTTTATATCGTGAATAGGATATTGTAAAACAGACTTTATGTGGCATAAGTTAAAATGAGTTTGTTTGGACATTGTAGGTTTAAATTCTATTCTTCTAGCTTCAGTTTCACGCTTTATTCCTAACACGGTAGGTAGAGAGAACGGAGCGCCAAACGAATCAGTCTCGGAATACCTCTTGCGCCTCGTCCACTGTCATCAACCTCTTCCCACATGTCCTCCAGCAGAGGAGCCCCTCGTGCTTTTCACGTTTTCTCCAGTGTCATCGATACTGTTTTACCGAAGGTCAAGTGAGATTAATCTTTTATTTTCAAAAAACGTAGATAATTACGTATTGTTTTACTTAATGTTGCCATCAGTTGGCCAGAATTAATGCGACTTTAGGACAAGATATAGATAATTAACTTGAGTAATTTAGTTCTATTATCGAATATATGTGTTGTTATATTAGAAACACATTCAAAAATTGAAATATTTCAATTGATATTTTGATATTAACCAACGACCGTTGCTTATCCAGCTAAATGATAAAACAATTTTCCTATTTCACCATAAACATCTACAACTTATGTAAGGACGAAACAAATACCTCTCAGTACTTAAGAATACTATTAAGGTTACAAACATTTCTAGGCCACCTGCAGGGAATAAATTACCCGGAACAGTAAAGCTTAAGCGATATCGCAAAATGCGGCGTAGCTGCGTGATAATTCTCAACATCTTCCAAGATATTTTTCCTATAGACGACACTTTTTAATGCTGCTTAATTATTTACAATGCCGTATTTTTTATTGTAGGTATATTGAGGATGTTGGAATTGCTCCTGTACGCTATGGTTTTGTTGCGGCGTAGAGTTCCATTCAACACGCAATGTCTCGAAAATTCAATAGAAAATGGGGAACTGAGTGTTTTAGCACTAGGTTCCCTACCTTGATATATGTAGGATACAGCGAGAAGCCCAAGCTCATAGGCTTAAAGAGTATAGATTCTAATTTTGTTGGAGGATTTTTTATACTAAATAAGTGATTTTATCTATTTCTTCGCCCTCGTAGTCAAATGGAAGTGACACGTGACATATTCTAAGTGCTTAGGGTAACTATAACAGCAGAGTGGGTTCAATGGAAACGATTAACGTCAAATAATAAAGCCTTAGCCTTCGAAGATAAATTGACTTTCCAACATAAAAAGTAATTTTCAATTCGAACCAGCAGATCCGGAGATAAGTGCGTTCAACCAAACAAAATCTTCAGCTTTATAATATTGGTAGAGCTATAGAAGAATAGGTTTATTTAGCTTAACGCTGTATCCCGCACATTGCACGGTAGGCAAAGGGAATTCCCACCACTTCCCATTAAGTCACTTCCGTTCCCAACTTTCCACCGATTTCCTGTGCATGTTGAGTGGCGAAACTCAATGCATTGCTTTGCTACGTTACCAGAGCGAGAAAATGAAATATATTTCATTTAACCTATATATTTCAATTTTCCGAGTGGTAATCGAATCCACAACTTTCGCGTTTACAGTTGCACCCTTGTGCCCGTGTGCCACGATGGCCTCATCAGAATAGATGAGACGCCGTAAAAACTCACGAATCCGGATAATCATAGGTTTGATTTCTTAAGGGACAAGTTTAGGCAATACAAAACCAAAAAAATTTTTTATAAGTACAATCAAAGATTTCTATTCTAGTATTCTCGCTAAGAAACTTACTAAGAATAAGTCAAATTGACTATACAAAAATATAACGCTACACTGTTATATTTTTATGTACATAAAGATAACAAGCCGTCTATTTATTTGTGTAGGTGTAGATATATTTACAAAGTAGTTTAGTATCGATGAATGACCTTTCTTTTTATTACTTATTTGTAGCAACTATCTAATTTGTGACAATATAATGACGCAGTTGATCTGCTTGCATGAACACGGCACGTATACGTGGAAAATTTTGTTAGAAGATATATTTATTCTTTATTTATTTGACGTCGTGGTCCAGATAATTGTGGGTTTGACGCCAATTTAGGAGATTCATTCTCCTAATTTAATTTTTAAAGAAAACTGGCGGTAAGAGTGTCTTTACATTAAGTTCCCTTTGCCGAGATAAAGCGTGAAGCTGCTTGACTTTCTTTATTATATTTATGCTCACACGAAAACGACGGTATATAGTCCTTAGAAAGTAACAAATGAGGACGGTCGTGGCGCAGCGGCACGAGGTGTGACTGCAAAACCGACTGGTTGTGGGTTCGATCCCCACTCGAGGAGATGAAATATTTACTTAAATTTATATTTCCATTTCTTCGCTCTGGTGTCGAGGTTAAGCGCGGCGTTGAGTTCTGCCACTCAACACGCAATGCCTCCAGAAATCGGCAGAAAGTGGGGAACGGAGTGTCTTAACACTAGGTTCCCTCTGCCTACCCTGCTGTGTGCGGGATGCAGCGTGAAGCTAATAATATAAAAAAAGAAAGTAACAAAAAAAGAACGAAGTCAAGTAAGAATAGGTTCTAAAAACCCGAAACCCCTAAGAAATTCGTGAAGACAAAAACCAGTTGGTTAAAGAAATCAACAATCCCCACAAGATTCACTCACTCGCCTTTCATAAGAATGTTTCGACATTTAAAACTTATATACATTATTCTCAGGACTGTCTCTACACTCGCACCTCTTTATGGCCCAAAAAAACTTATGATTTTATCTACATCACTACGAACAGTGGAACATAACCTATAACCACATTACAATTATAAAAAAAAGAACTAATCACTCAAAAATGACATAATATTATTCATAGAAAGTTCTGGAATCTGTACAAAAAAGTTGGTCTGTCATGTAATGACTCAGCGAAGGGATGCAGGTAAGAAACGTTGAACAGGTAGGAATTAAACGAGATAGATGTATATATATCTGTTTCAAAATTACCAAATATGGCCTTTTTACTTTCGTAGACGAAGAAATTCTTTCATATAGTTTATTTGGTGTTATTATGGTATATGTCGACTGGGAATAAATTATTATCATTCCTTCACTCTGGCATCTAGACAAAGCGCGGCGTTGAGTTCCACCATGCAACACGCGATGCCTCGAAATTAGGAGAAATTGCCTTGACTATTATATCACATAAATCAGCTTCACGCTGTATTCTGCACACAGGGGGCAGGCAGAGGGAACCTAGTGTTAGGACACTCTGTTCCACGCTTTTCTGCGAATTCTGAAGGCATTTGAGTGGCAGACTTAACGTCGCGGTTTGCCTCAATATCAGAGGGAAGAAATGAAAATATAAATTTAAATAAAGATTTTATTTTATCTATTTAAATCATAATATAATAGATGAAAAGATAGTAAGTAATTCAAGTGTCCACAAGATGTCTTTTTAATCGTCACATATTTTAATTTAGAAATATTGTATTGTTGTTAAAATAACTCGTATTTTGTGAGAATCGAACCTATAATCGGCATATCTACCTACCTCTTATCGTATCGTAGTAAGACATGTAAACATTATTTAATAAAATTTATTTGAAATGGCAATATAGCACGATATTGTATGTAATTGAATTACGCTGAAAGTAATTGAAATAATTATTTCATTTATTTTGTTATCACTAAATATTTATAATATTATTGTAATTGACATTTTAACCCGTACATTTTAACGTACGAAAATAATAAAAACCCATTTTTTCAGTATCTTAAATCAATCGTATTTGACGTCAACAAATATATACAGTCAATATAATTATATAAATTTTAAATAAAATATAACTTGAAATTATTAATTTAAATATAAATTTTAAATTTCAGATATAAATTAACAATAAATTATATATGTGTTTCCAGCAATCATTTTATCCAAAATGTTGTATTTTTTTGTTATGTTGTTCATACGAAGCAGCTAACCCATATTTTCATACAATAAAGTGAAATAATTAGCAAAGAAAAGTTATTGAGCTTACAGTAGCTCTATCCATACATAAGTATATACATAGAAGATTGTTTAGTGGACTTTTTATCGAATTAATTTGTTAAATCGGAAAATTTAAATCTATCCATATTTAACATTATAAAGCTGAAGTTTTTGTATGGTGAGCGCGCTTATCTCAGGAACTACTGGTTGAAATGAAAACATCTTATTGAGTTTGATAGTTCTTTTATATATAAAGATAATTTAACCTATATTACATTACGCTAATCCTCTTAATGTACACCAATGGGCATAATGTATCTTGGTCATTTATAATTTTTAGATATTTTCATTAAACGACGGGGATGAAAAATGAATAAAATAAAAATATTCATTTATTTGATAACGCTACACAACAGTTATCTGAATCAAAATAAGGTTTCACGCTGTATCCCGCAACACCGCAGAGTAGGCAGAGGGAACCTAGTGTCAAGTCCGTTCCCCACTTTCCACTGAATTCTGACACAATCTCGGAACTCAACGCCGCGCTTTGCCTTGGCACCAGAGTAAAAAAATCAAAATATAATAAAATAAAATTTAAAATATTTCATTTTCTCGAGTGGGAACCGAACTCACAACCAGTCGATTTTACAGTCACACTTTGTGCCCCTGCTAGCCACAACTTGCCTCACAGCAAATACCTATAATACAATAACTTAAGTATAGTACGGCGAAGTCACGTCACACAATTCACACATCAAAACAGACAGTACAATAAAGTGTCGGTTATTGACTCGCCCAGCCATGGACAAAGTGTGTATCACTCGATTATTTTTTTTTAGTTTCACGCTGTATCCCGCATGTCGCTGGGTACACAGAGGTAACATAGTGTTCAAAATCCGTTACAAACTTCATTTTGCTATTAGAGCTATGAGATAATAATAATAATAATTTACTCCCGACGTGTGATTCGAACCAGCTACCATCGCTTTTACAGTCAGGCGCTGTACCGCTGCAGCTCTCTAGTTATAATGAAGACAAAGAATATTTTTGTAGAGTACGCTCTCTTTCTTCACTCTATAAAAGACAGAGAGAGCAATACTGTTACAACGCACACGATATGACAGGAAAATATTATTTACATTTAAATTTTAAATTATTGAAGCTTATTATTTATTATGGTTGGCCTTTTGGTTTTTCTTTTGATAATTTAGTTTACACGTGGTGTAAGAAAAATATAGTCATTTCATTGTTTATTTACCGCCTCGATCTGGTTGTATGAAACAAAATATAAAATAATATATCTTAAAAGTTGATTATTACAAATTGAACAGTGATTTATTCTATTATTATTTAAATAAAATATATTACCTTGTATAAAATGTAAATTTATGGATATAATATGGAGATTATATTTTCATTAGTTTAAATATGGGTGTCACTGTCATCACTATTATTATCAAAAAATGTTTTGTTACAGATAAACTAGTTTTACATGCGGCTTCACATGCAAGTTCAAATAGTAATAACTGAAAGCTACGAAAGCTACACCGCCTTTTTATATAGCTTTCCTCAATAAAGGAACTACTTTTCCTAAAATTTGTAAATTCAAACAAACGAATTCTCAGTTTAATAACATTAGAATGATGTAGTAATACTGACAACCATATAAAAACTATATCAAAACCAGCTCAGCCAACAGACAGACATGCGGGCGCTTTGTCTCATAGAACACAATTTTATTATTAATATAATCAGTAAGCTGACAATGGTAAGGATGGATGAAAAAATATATATATATGCGTATAAAAACGTGGCCGACACGACGCGATGGAGATAACACGAGTTATTATTACATCACGTTTCCATAGAAATCGTTTTAAGTTGCTTTTCTAAAAGTTTTAACTCCCGAAATTTTAAATAATAATTTTGGTTGACTGGCTTGGTTTATGGAGTTATATATTTTTTATTTAATATTTAATTATTGTAAAAGAGAATTTAGTCACTCGTTTTGTTTCTGTCAATTTTGAAATTGTGTTCAGTGAATAATCGCGAAAACACAAATTCTTTGCACCTATACCTACATCGTTTCTACATAGTAAAAAATGTTATATCCTTTATTCCAGTCGTGGCGCAGCGGCACGAAGTGTGACTGTAAAACCGACTGGTTGTGGGTTCGATCCCCATTCGAGGAAATGAAATATTTACTTAAATTTATATTTCCATTTCTTCGCTCTGGCGTCGAGGTTAAGCGCGGCGTTGAGATCTGCCACTCAACACGCAATGCCTCCAGAATTCGGCAGAAAGTGGGGAACGGAGTGTCTTAACACTAGGTTCCCTGTGCCTACCGTGATGTGTGCGGGACATAGCGTGAAGCTGATTTTTTTTATTACAAATTACAGAGTTTCCTTAATATTATGGAAAATTAGCTATATTTTAGAAGAATTCCTCTTTTTTATCTTTTTTTTTATACATTCCTTCATTTCCTGTGGTATAGAATATAATAGAATTCTATCCGAAATATTTAAGAGCAACACGTGATAAATCACCATGATATCGTCCTTTATTTATTAAAATGAATAGAAAGAGACGGCACTATAAATATTCGTCGAGAGGCCCATACTTTATGACTTTATCTACATATAACATAAAGCTCTTCCGTTACCGAGTGACTGACAGACAGCGCACTGCCGAAACTGTTCGTTGAGTGTAGAGTAGTACTAGAGAGGATTTCTGGAACATTCTTATTAGATATAGATTTATTTAATGTTATATTTTTTATTGTATACATCCAAAATGGTTTCATCTTACCAAGCAGTTAAAAATTAAAATCTATACAATACCAAATGATACACGAACAAACATAAAAAATGTTTAGTGCATCTTCTTTATAATGGCGATAAAACATTGGCCTCCCTAAATTGAGACGTTTTATTATTAGAAATACGATTTTGACAGTCGTAAACGTCGATCCCGAGTTATTATATTGAGTTTACGATTTCAAATATCACAATAGATGGTATAAAAAAATATTGTTTTGATAAAAGAGGCTGCCCTACGAAAAGTAAGTAAAATAAATAAATTATTATTTATATCTTAAACCCATGAGGTCATATATAAGATGAAGAGGTTGATGACAGTGGACTAGGCCAAAGAGGTATGCAGCGACCTTATCGTTTAGGGTTCGATTACAAAGCGTGTAAGAAGAATCTAACACTAATAAAGTAAAATTATATCGATACCTACATATATATTGTCGAGAATTGAAAGAAAAATGTATTATTATATGTATATCAAAAAATCTATCCAAAACCCATTTCGAACCCACACACTATAATGAGAAAATCTTTAAAAAAAAATTCCAAACGCTAACACCATTAGTTTGTGAGTCATGATTTTTTCTGACGTAGCTTTTCCTGTCTCTTGTTGCGTGGCCGTGACATTTGGATGGTGACCGATTGCACGGCCTTCGGGCGCGGTCATCACACCGTGCACCGTGGTGCGCTACCTGGTTAGAACTTAGAGACTATCTCGCTCTTGTGTTACGACTTGTCGTGATTAATCTTCATTAAGTACATTCAGAGATGTTTATTAGAAGTTTATACATGCATATATGTATACAGCTTTCTCGCATGCAGAGTAGACAAAGGGAACCTACCATTACGTAACTGACTTTTCCGTTCCTGACTTTACGTGTTACCGAGCGACGAAACGAAAATAATTCATGTTCTGAGTGGGAATCAAATCCACAACCGTCGCGTTTATAGTAAGACGCTGTGTTACTGCACTCCCGAATAATAAAATTAGTAGTTAATCCTTGAGTGCGGATGTTAATGATTTATCAATTTTATATATAATTTTATACGTTGAATGGAGAAAATAAACGCCCCGCTTTGCCTTCTTATCCGAGTGAACAAATGAAAATATTAAATATTTCATTTCCACGAAAGCGAAATAAAACCTACAACCTGTCACGTTGACGTTTTCACGTTTGTGCCTCTGCGCCACGACGGTCCCCATTATCAGAATGAATAAATATTATTAAATGAAATAAAACGGGTCCATTCATACCAGCGTAGTGGCTAGCAGCTAGTGGGAATGAACTCATGACCACTCGAACTGTAACCACACATTTAGTCAGTTGAACAGAGCGCAACAATCGCAAATGGTTGCGATTTATTCCAACAGACCGAGCCGCGTGTTAACAATGAACACGTCGGAATTTGCACAGGAAGTTAGATGGCCGATAGCTCAAAAATGTATATTGGAAACAATAAGTGTAAAAATTCAAATTATTGACCCGTGATACTACTATACGGGTAGGAACGTGTTTTATTTATTTAAAAAAAAGTTTGAAAACATAAAATGGCAGTAGCTGGTTCAAAATCTGTGACTTTTTATACTACACTACTACTACTAAAATCGTTTTACAACTATGTATTGGACTTTCAAATTACGCAATAGATTTTAATGCGGTTCTCTCTAATAGACAGTGATTTAAGAGGGAGGTTTATGTGTACCTCTATATCATATTAGTGCATTCGAAAAGGACAAAGCCGCATGTGGAACACTAGTAAATTGTAATTACTTTCCAGACAAAAATTATGTTTCAGAAGAAGGACTTTACAAGAATATATTACAGAAACTTTTTTTTGACATAATAAAGTATACTAGAATCCGACCAATTTTTGCTGCTAGGTTAGGGATAATCTAAAATACAACCCACAACCACAGCTGCAATCGACGAAACTAGAAAGAAACCACACTACACAACGTGGTCTCGAACATTCGAGAACTAAAATACATACAGTGTCGTAAACTTTAGTGTAATAAATCAAACACTCAAATGTGAATTAAAGGTTATTTAAAGTTGCAACAGTCAACGTTCAAACATCAAAAATACTTAAAGGAAGCGTAACCGCAGATTGAGGAAATGCGGTAGAAATTAAATATGGCTTTTATATGGATATTTATCCTGGTTTCATAATAATAGTTGTTACAAACATTTTTATAATATCAATGCACTAATAGTATTAGGTTAAATTTTTTTCGTGGATTCAGTTATGAAGTTAAAAAGTTCTGAAAATTTCAAATATATATATTTTTTAAATTTTACATTAATATCAGAAAATAAAAAATAATAATATAAAACTCTGATACACATATCACATATGTCTTTATAAATACAAATATACATATATACAATAAATAAAGTGGACAAGTAATAAATAAGAATCTTAATTATTAAGGAAGTACAATATCACCAAGGCTAGTGAAGGTTCGCATAGCTGAGATATCGTGCGCCGTTTAACTGTTACTTGCCTAGTTACTTGAAAGGTCAGTGCTTAGTTTTTATTTTTTACTCATTTTCTCGTGATCGTTTGACATGATTAGAATGTTTTAGAATTGAAATTGTTAATTGTAAATATTCTATTTATGTTTATTAATATACGTTTTAAAGTCATATTTCGAAGTTTGCGACCTTCAGTTTCACCACTTAGCAAATTATACAAATATTCATATAATAAAAAAATGGCATTACACTTTACTCGCTATACTTATCCCTCTGAGATGTGTAACTATAAAATAATGTCCAATCTCTTGTATAACATTATTTCGTTATACTTCTATAAACGAATTCTCATGATCATTGAACTAGTTGTGAAATGTTCTAGTTTGCTTAATAGACCTTAAGGTCATCTGTCAGATTGACAGGCAGTAATAGTTTTTAAAATTCATTTAAATTATTCAATTAGCAAAAAAGCAAAACTAATCACTTAATTTGTAATAACAATTTTCAGGGTTAAATTATGAATGAACCCACAACTACGTCTTTCAGTCTGACATCTATAGACACCTCTATATATAGTATTCAATATTTGAGTAATATTAAAATTATATTATACGAGTTGTATTTGCCCCAACCTGACTTAGGTCACTTAGTACAAATACTACATAATAAATCTAATATGTTTTAAAAAATTAATCAGAATATTCGATCACGATTTAAAAACGAAAGATAGTGGGCGAGTGTTTGTAAAAAAAATACTATAAATAACATGTTTATTCGTAATGCTATATTTTATACAAAGAGGAGTGCTTTTGGCACCATTCCCTATTTTAATACGCAGATCGCTGAAAAATGAAAACAAAACCAAGTTAGTTTACTCTCTATATGACTACATTATGGTGTACGAATTTTGTTATTGCAATTTATTTATTCACGACCTCTAGCCGAGAATAGTCCAGTAGGGTTGGTATTAACTTACTTTTTTACACTACATTTTTATGTATGTGCCTTATAGCTATTGTTTTTTTTCTTTTTTGATTTTCGTATATTTTTAATATAAAGTGTAATTCATTTTCCTGTCATTAATTAAATTAAAATAAATTGATAAAATTGATTAATACGTGTTCGGTAAAATGTACGTTTTTATTAAGTTTATATTAAAATTGTCAATTATAGTGAAGATATATTTATTATTTATTTAGTAATATTTAATACTGATTGTGCAAATGAAATAAGCAATAAAAAATGCATTGTGTTTATACTATAAATGGTTATAAATCAGTGGTAATTTTAAAATTTCAACAGGAACAACCCTAGTTGATCTTCACAAACGACCTTTCACAATGTATATTAAGTACTTATAATCTAATGTCTGCAATGGAATAATTTCGGTTCTCATTCATATTTCTATCAACAGTTGATTACGTATTTATTTTTTTCGTACGCTTATATACAATTTCATTATATAAACTTACTCAGAAAGTCAAATGATTTAACACAAAATTTTAGAAAGATCTAGCAAAGCTTGATGCTTAAAAACAAAGCTAAGATATATGAATAAGTATCTAGAAATTATTTGATTATACTTTTATTTACAAAAAGATATATATTTTATGGTTCTACTAAAATGGCCGCATAAAATATGAAAATAGCTGATTACATCTTTATAAATTTTTCACCATTTTTGAAAAAAAAACTCACTTCAAAGTTTATATAATCTTATATAATTAGTGCTAAATTACATGTTGAAAAAATTAAAAAAATATATTATTATTAACATGGCCAAACTCGAAGCAGATAACTAGTCTTAAATAAAGCATTGAATGTGAGTCAGCATTCTAGCGTTCTACTTAACCAACGATATTGCAATCAGATGAATGATAAAACCAGATGCCACCGCAATTTGGCGACGTTAATTACAATTAATATTTCGTCTAAGATAAACAATGTGTGACAAAGTCCAATTATGTGGCTGAATTTTGTTCTAAATAAACTTAATTAAGCTTCAAATTTTTATACTATGTCTCAACATATAGAAATTTTATATATGTTTTTTATTTATCCGAATAACTTTTCACAGACACAAACACTAACGGACAAACACACAATTAAAAAAATAACAATATAAAATAATAATAAACAAAAAATATTCCTATATTCTGCTTATAAACAAATAGAGACCTTACAAAATATGCTCAAGCGTATTTCACAAGCCATTCAACTTCCAAGACAATATTAAAAAAAAAACAACATATTATCAGTACTAATTCAACATATAATTTCAAAACCAAAAATTATACGTCCGACAACACTAAATACGGAATATATTCCTCAAGACAGGCAAATATTGGCGTCATGACGAATGTAACACAAAGAGCGCTATGACTAACCCAATGACTCAAGCAAGTACTAAACGAGTTTAAACGGGGCACAGTACTTTAGCGTTACGCTGTACGAACAAAAGCAAAGGGTCTGATGGTAATTATGCCTTGGGAAATAAATAGAAATAATATATGTTGAACTATCTTGATATAGAAGTCAAGAAAATATGGTAGTTCTTAGTAACCTGGTTGGTAAGACTAATAAAATCCATGGTCGACATTGAATGATAATAATTTCATATTATTATATGTATACTGTATAGATAATGTATTGATAAATTATACATAAGGCGATTTTCTTACATAATTATTACTATTTGGATCTAGTTTGTCTCTTTGTGGGTGGAATGGAGAAGGGAGAATAAGGCTGCTGTCTCGCCACTTTATTAGCGAAACTAATTTTTATATGTCCCCCGTGGTCAAATGGAAATATAAATTGTGTATGTAATGACACATATGACACATTCCAAGTATCCGAGATAACTTTGACAACATGTACAGGGTTACATTGAAAAAATTAAAGCCTTTCTCAAAAACTGGACAATCTAATAAAAACGAATGTAATAGAACCAGTAGTTCCAGAGAACCATTAGTTCAACCAAATAAACTTATACAAATATTTATATATTTTATACGTTTTACTGCACTACTAATTACTTAACGTATTAACAGCTCATACGTCTTTATTATAAAAGAATAATTGTCACTTGATGGTGGATATCTTATAATCGTTAAATAGTGCGGCGCCGTCCAGTCGAGACAGACGGTAAATACGTATGTGAAAAACGAAAGGGTTTGCCTATAATGACTGTCTATGTGTATAATAAAATTAAATAGTTTATTAGAGTGTCAACATTATAGCTTCACGCTCTATCCCGCATATAGCAGGGTAGGCAGAGGGTATGTAGTGTTAAGACACTCCGTTCCCAGCTTTTCGCCCAATTTTCGAAATACATGAGTGGATAAAAAATTAAAATAATTAGTTCCTCCGAGTGGAAATCGAACCCACAATCGTTGCATTTACAATCTTTACGTCAATAATATTTTTAATATTTATTTTTACTGTTACTGGGATTTTAAGTCGTATTTTCTTGGCGACACCAAGTCTAATCGTATTAACTTGACAAGAAAACATTCTGTAAACATGTAACTTAAGTGTGTAAGGCTATTTAAAAGTTCAAAAGCGAACCAGTTCAGTTTTTTATAAGCTTTATTTATAAATCAAATTAATAAAAAAATAATTACACAAAAATCTGTTATTTACTTCAACAAGAAAAGAGCTGATGATCTGCAAACGGCTGAACATATTATTTTAAATCATAGCCAAGAACATTCTCGATTAAATCACCTTTTAACCCAAAAAAATTAGATCATAATCGGTTCATTTGTATGGGAGCTGAGATGCTACAGATAGACGCACAGGTCAAACTAAATAATTCGTGGCGTTATCACTCTACTAATATATGCTTTAATTTTTTCTCTCTTAGTGACTGAATAGACGGTTAAAATATTATTTTTGTAACCATATAAAATATTTACCGAAGTAAATACACAAAATAACATATAATTAATACTACACTTTAGTTCATACATTATACTATAATTTGCAAAGCGGAAATCGAATTCGCTTTCACAGTTCAGTTAACACTCTCACATGTCTTTCAAAACCCTAATGTATATTATATTTTTTATTTAGTTTTTTTAGCTTTGATAGTAATGTTAAGACACTCTGTTTCTCAGTTTCCGACGAATTTGTGAAACATTGCTGTGTTAATTGCCATAACTCAACGCTGCGGATTGTCTTGTTACCAGAGCGAAGAAATGAAAATATTAAATAATTAATATAACTTTACCACGAGTGGGAATCGAACCCGCAAAAGACACGTTGACAGTCACATGCTGTGGCATTGCGCCACGACGGTCTATATACATATATGTATTATTGAATGATTACTTATAATTATAACGACGCTACGGACCTTTTGTTGTAATACTAGGGATGTGGTTTAACGGCGACATGGGAGCTAACGACAGTGGGAAATAAGCAAATTGCAGGTTATTAATGCAAGCAGCGATACGTTTGTAATGTTGTTTTAATAATAAATATCTGTTTTTTTTTACTTTTTTTAACGAGTGATAAAATAAATAAATAACTAATAAGATAATAGAAATAAATAATTTTTTTTGTATAATATCAAAAAAGTTATTACTCAAAAATTATTTAGTGAAAATCGAAATCCTTCTGCGATTGAAATTTGATATAATAAATATAACTGGCAAATTCCCGGTGTACTTTAAATAAACACAACTTTTTTTCTGCTATTATAGATTTTATTAATCGGCGAAGAAACAGAAGAAGATTTCCTACTCCACGTTGGTTTTTTACGATTTTGAAAATATTTTTTTTGTTCGATAGGGTTAATCTAAAAGTGGCAAATACAAAATTATAGCAATTCGTTTAGCAGTTTTAATGTAGTTTAAGTTTTATATGAACCAAAAACTAAATGTATTTTTACAAAAAAAAAATTAATGTCTATTTCCTTCAACTCTCTTTTTCAGTTAATGACTTCCTTCCATATTATTTTTTACTATTAAATGTGCGTTATCTTTATGTTTTAATAATAAATAAACACTAACAAAAAAAAACACGTACGTTTAAAGAATAGAAAACCAAAAGGTAAATGAACTAATAATAAATTAAAGATTCGTTCCTTTTAACTTCCCCCGTAATGACAACAGATGAAATAAAATAATAAGTAAAAACTATAAATAATTAGAAAGGAATAGTTAATTACAGTTCGAACGCATGTTCGGTGGATACTAGACGTGTGCGAGGTGATTTACGTTTAATATTCTTTAACAATAAAACCAGTTTAACAAGTGATCGCCTTATCGTTGTCTTTTGTGCATCGATTGAGGAGTCATAATGAACTTTATGGACAATGGCTAATGAATCTATTTCGGTTGACGATGACTGTACAAATACTGAATGCAATGAAGATAATATAACGTTCTTAGAAAATAACATTATGGAGGAACAAACACATTTATTGGATTATAGGAGTATGGAATTATCAGAAAGAAGGAAAAGGTATAGAGAGGAAACAAATGAAAATTTAAACGATTGGCATCAAGTTTCAAAACGTCCAGGGAAGAGAGTTAGGTCACAACAAAATTTGGAAGGCGATTTAATACAAATATGTGTACGAAGTAGTCAAGTGCTGCCTAAGCAGTTTGCTTTGGCAAAACTATTAAGGGATAATAAGATTATAGATATTACTAAAGTTAAATATGTTAATAATTATAAAATATATATTACTTTCAATAAAGAGTCAAGTGCAGAGTCGTTCTTAACTTGTACATTTTTCTCAAATTTGGGATGGCGATGTCAAAAAACTTCTGAATTGGGAATATCGTATGGTATCATTAAAAATATGGATTTAGACT
>JAATLQ010018712.1:0-10008 GCA_013421005.1 Heliconius erato x Heliconius himera
TTTTTTTTTTTTTTTTGCACCCTACCCCTATCTATCTTAATATCTGAATTTGCTATTTCCTCTGCTTGAAGGTTGCCTGGCAGAGATTGCTATTAAGCAATAAGGCCGCCTATTGTACATTTATATATTTTTATTGTATTTCTGTGTCTTTTCTTGGGTGTACAATAAAGAGTTAAAGAGTTAATTATTAAGTTTATAGAACTATCACCAGAGGACACTACTAAAATGACGCTTTGTGTGGTCGGAAAATTCGAGATATACTCTTAGATTAAGAGCAGAAGAAAGAAGTCCACTAGAATCACATATTGTATTAGAATTTAAAATAGACATTGTACAAGCTTAATAGTATTTTACTCTGGAAGAAATATAAATCCTGTAAAGCCTCGAGGTGTTTGATTTCTTTACACAACAACATTATTTTTTTTCCTAAAATAAATAATGACTACTTTTATTTTAATTAATATTTACTACGCTTTTATATGTAGCCATATTTCATTTGCTATTTCACTTTGTTTTTATTTTCGCTAAATATAAGTCCAACAAAAAAATCCAATCAAAACTTAACATATTTTTTTCCAAATAGCAAATATATAGTAATTTGCAACTAACCTTCATTTCTTCGTTTCTAGTAACCATTATATCAACATACAAAAACCGAAGCAATTAGGCTTATGAAGAAAATCGCTACAACGCGTTCAATTTTGTGAAAAAGTCTATTAACAAGATTATATAGTTGGTTTCGTTCGACGTCACGCAAGTGTGCCAGAGAGGTGAGATGGACGTAAATCGTGCCTAGGTTTCAAAGTAGAAAATCAGTTTTCCATTTGCCGTGTGATTGGAAACAGTGTGCTTCGCGTCGATATGCCCTTGATTTTTACCTATAGCATTTGAAATTGAGAACAGTCGTGGCACAGTGACACAAACGTGTGGCTATGAACGCGAGCGGTTGTGGGTTCGATTCCCACTCAAAGAGATTTAATATTTTGTTCGCTCTGGTCTCGAGGCCTCACCACCAGAGCGAAGAAATGGAAATACAAATTTAAGTAAATATTTCATCTCCTCGAGTGGGGATCGAACCCACTACCAATCGGTTTTACAGCCATACTTTGTGCCACTGCGCCACGACTGGCCTCACTGGTAGGTACCTACTATATCTATTTTGAAACAATTATAATTTGGTGGTATCAATCATCATATAAACAATTAAACGCCTCCAAATGTGTAATTGTGTTTTCCCATCTTAGTCATAATTGAATAGAGTAGAATAGAATTGATCGCATCGCATCAACATGATGTAATTTACCAATTTAAATTTACAGTCTATGATAAAAATAAGTGGACACAATGTGTCCACTATGCTGAACTTTTTTTTCAAAACCATTTTTTTTCTACAACTACTAGTTAACTTATCTTACTCTTATTATAAATTATAAAAGCGATAGTTAGAGTATTATATAAACCTAATAACATAGCTTATTCTCAATTAATTGTCAAGATATGGGCTTAAGAATTATATAAGAAACTTAAAACTGCTCTACTGAAAAATTGAGTTTTTGGTATAATGTCATTTTTGTTTTCAATGTGCGACATATAAGTGGTAGGAAAAGTATTTATATTATCTTATATTATGTTTTTACTTAAACCGTGCATAGCAGTACCCTGCCCAGCAAAGGGAAATTTTGGAACCTAGTGTTAAGACACTTTTTCCCATTAAGACACTTCCAGTCTACACGTTGAGTGATGGAACTCAACGCTACGCTTGGTTCGTTACCAGAGCGAGAAAATGAAAATATTTCATATCCTCGAGTAAAAATCGAACCCAACATCTGTCGCTTATACAGTCGCACTTTTGTGACCCCGCGCCACCACTGGCCTCATTGCTTAGTTTAATGGATTTGCTTAATTAAACGCCGTTTTTTTTTGTAGTAAGGAAATTAAATTATTTAAATATGAGAATTTTTATGTGTCATATAAAACTTTGCGTTTATAGTCGGAAGCTGTTCCAATACGCTACGATAGTCTGAATTGTAATTAAGTATTGATGCTATCGCGACACGTTTGGGAAATGTCAGTTTGTACACCACTGTTATATTATGTTTCGCGAAGCGAAGATATTTTTTATTTTATTTATTTCCCTTACTTTTATTAATTTATCTGCTAATAGAAAATCAGCTTCACGCTGTATCCCGCACACAGAAGGGTAGGCAGAGGGAAACTAGTGTTAAGACACTCCAATCCCCACTTTTCGCCGAATACTAGAGGCATTGCGTGCTGAGTGGCGGAACTCAACGCCGGTACCTACTAATAGGTTTTATTAATTAAAATGTTAGGCTATAGTTATATATATTATATAATTCGTCTAGCACACAATGACTAAATACACAACGATTGACTTAAAACTAGGCTTTATGCCTTAAAACTAGACTAGATTAATACTTTTTAAGCATTTTTCTTATTTAAACGTGTGAATAAAACTCTCAAAATGTAAAAAATAATATTTATTTTCAGAATTCCGTACCTCAAAAAAAACATTCCCATTGATCTTTTATAATTAAATTGGTACATAAATAATCTGGCCTAATATTACGTTACCTCCAAATATTATTAAATTGTCCTAATAAATTTATTTATCGCCTCAATTCTTAGAGCTGTCATATATCACCCATTTGAAAGATAATAACCGCGTTCAGTTAGTGTTCTAATTTTTTAATCAGACATCAAATGAATTAACCGCTAGTTATATTTATACAAAAGTAAACATCTCAAAGATGATTCAATATATCTTACTTCCAGATATAGATAGCGAAAGCGAAAACCAAGGCAAGTCAAAAAGATTTCAAAATACAGATTTTTTTTTTCGTTAATAAGAGATTGATAATATTTTAGTTTAAATTTTAGTAAGACATAAGAAATATACAGGCATTCAAATAACTATTATACATTTTTTTTTATACTGGATTCTCTCGGTATACCCATTTAATTGTAACATATGTGATAAGGTAAAAATAAATATGAGCTTAAATTTCATTAACTTCTTGATAATTGATGATTCATGATGATGATTCTAACCGACGTACATTTAAATCTTCACAACTACACATTGTTAATTGTTAATAGACACTGTTTTACTCTCACTAATTAACAGAAAAATTCAAGATGGAGTTTTATATGCATAGGTATATACTGAGTAGTCTACACAGCAAAGATTATGTTAGCAAAACATTAGTAATAATATAACATAGCAAGAGCGTGGGGAAAAATAATGATACACATTTTTTTTATAGGTATCAATATTTAATTTTTCAGCTTCACGCTGTTTCCCGCACACAGCAGGGTAGACAGAGGGAACCTAGTGTTAAAACATTTCGTTCCCCACTTTCCGACGAGTTCTGGTGGCATTGTGTGTTGAGTGGCCGTACCCAACGCCGCGCTTTAAATTTTAATTCCCTCGTAAAAAAATATTTAATTTCTTCGAGTGGGGATCGAAACCACAACCAGTAGATTTTATAGTCACACTTTTGTGCCCCTTCGCCACGACTGGCCTCCAACTTCTTGAAATAAATAATATAAAATGTTCTAATTAAGATTATAAATATCTGCGTCAATAAAATATCAAGAAAACGGGAAGATACATGATGATTTATTATAATGCTAGTATACTTACTCTGTTCTTGAAAAAATTGCAAGCACTGTGTCTTTTGAGGATGCCGACGGTAGTAAGGGCGTCCCCAGTGGGACTCTAACCTCGTCTTGCCATCGAACGAACTGGTTATCATTGGTATATGATTAGCCTCTGTCTTTATATAATACATAGGTTTATCTGGGCATATAAGTACCAATGACTGAGCGTATAATGTTTAATAGCACTTTCTTTAAAAATTTGAATACATTTAATTTTGAAATCTGTTTTAGATTAAGCAAATTATCATAATGTCGTTTTAAAGTAATTTTCTTAAGTGTTGATTATGTTATTTATAATTGCTTATTGCTTTTATCGCTCCGCTGGAATCTTGCTCACATTAATTTGACCGACAATGTTACATTACGTCATTTTGATTTTATCTACATTCTTAATTATTGTGAACCATGTTTTCTTTACATAAATAGGAATTGTAAACTAAAACAACGCCTTATATGGTAATAATGAAATGTTGTAAGAAACTTGATTGTTTTATTGTACCCATTACCCATTTCGAGAGAAGTTAGTTATTTACGGGTGTATGACTTTCATCTTTCCTTTTACATAAAAAAAAATCACTTATAACAATATTGGCAAGTAAATTAATATTGCAGTGAAGAGAAATGATGTTTTCATTCAGTATCTAAAAATAATAAGTCTTGCTTATACAATTATCAAGTATAAAGTCACTCTAAACATAGTCACAGACAAAATTCATACAGCTTTGCCTATTCTGCTTTAGTCGTAGGTATAGCAGAATAGGTAAGGAAACCCTAGTGTTAAGATATTTCTATTCGTCATTTGCCATATTTTTGAGATATTTAGTGTGAATATAGTAATTTCTACAGGGTGGAAGAGGCAGCGCTCCTTTTACGGAAACAGCATATAGGGTAAAATATTTCAAACCTATACCTAAAGAAATTAATCAAGATGCGTCAACAGTTTGGACGTAGGATTTTTTTTTATTTCACGATTTTCATCCATGCCTGTATTTCGTGTGACGCGATTACGTACAGAACCCAATAACATAAACACTAACTACTACAAAAATACTACTAAAGGTTAAACAACTTTGAACTTTATCGCCAATACATACAACTCCATTTTGAAATGAGGCGTGTGCGGCGGTGTTCCTTTGATAGGTTTATGTGTGCGTGCGTCATTTTTACAAATGGCGTTTTATTTTAAAATTACAATTTTATTATTTATTTTGTTTGAAAAAATAACTTTTTCATTTTTGGGAATTTATTTTTTTCTGATTTATATTAGGCTTTTATAGAGTAGTTAAAACTGTGGTTTCATTTAAAGTGGTGCTTACACTTCCATCCTGTATTTAGTTATGGAGCTGAAATTTGAACCGTCAAAAGCAGAGAGAAGCAACGCATTGATGACTTTAAAATGTGGTGCTGGAAGCGCATGTTACGAATACCTCGGACTGTGAAACGCACAAATGACTTTGTGAGCACATAATGAGAAAAGGTAGGGAAAATTTAGAACGGTTAGTCGTTGTTGGGAATACTGTAGGCAAGATATCACGTGGCCGGTCCCCAGCGCGATGGACCGACCAACTAAAGAGTGGGAATCTCGTTCACAAATTCCACGAGGTGGTGAGGTGCGCAATGGATCGCAACCGATGACAGGAATGCATTAGTGCTGTTTTGTCTTTTTTTAACTCCACACATACACATAGCAAGGTACCCACAAATACCCTGGGAACCTGGTGATGAGACACTTCATTCCCATTAGAACACTCCGTTCCCCAATTTTCGCACAATACTCGAGACTTTGCGTGTCGAGTGGTGGAACTCGTAACAAGAGCGAGAAGAAAAATAAATAAATTAAATATTTCATTCCAATGCCATTCCATTTCCATTCCATTGAGAATCAAACTCACAACTGTCGCGATTGCAATTGCATACATATGCCTTTTCGCCTCGTGGCTCTTTGTCTTCTAAAGCGGAAAAATAAAACTATATCCAAATATAATCACCGCTGGTCAGAATCAAATTCATCGTCTCACATTTACAGTCAGACCCCGACTCACTGCGCCATGAGTGCTTTAGAAAAGTTCATAATATGAAATGAAATATATGAAATTATATAGGTACATACATATAAACCTATATAATTTCATATATTTCATCAAAACATCTTTATAATATATCCTATATTCAATGGAATAATCGAATAGAATTCGTCGAAGCGTTTTCTACGGACACCAATTCGACGACGCGGTAAACTAGATAATGAGTGAGCGGATGCACGCGTCATTAGAGCCATCGGTGATACACAGTTTGTACCCATTTCGTCTATTACTTAAAATAAATCAAATAAATAAATCAGCTAGGCAGAGGGATCCTAGTGTTAAGACACTCCTGTTCCCCACTTTCTGCCGAATCTGGAAGCATTGCGTGTTGAGTGGCCGAACTCAACGCCGCGCTTGTCCTCGACACCAGAGTGAAGAAATTAAATTTAAGTAAATATTTCATCTCCTCGAGTGGGAATCGAACCCACAACCAGTCGGTTTTACAGTCACACTTTGTGCCCCTGCGCCACGACTGGCCTCTATTACTTGAAATATTATAATTAAAGTTTTGTTTGTATTTTTTTTTAAATAGTAACTTAGTTGAGAATTGCTTCGAAATTCATAAAAGCGTTGTCGATTTCTTCTTGAGTTAGATTTTATAAAATATATAATAAAATTTTACAGATACAAATATGCAGTGAGAACTTAGTGTAAAAACACTTCGTTTTCCATAGAGTAATTCTTTTGAATAATAAAAATAAAACTTACAATCGAGCAGGGAATAAGCTATTGTAATATACATATACCTTTTACAGTATCGTATATCTCCATTGTTACGAACTTTCAGCTCAATGATTACATGAGTTATTAATGATGGTTCTATCAATGAACAATGATATGCTTGTTGCTAATTATTTAGTCGATATTTGAAGAATAACTGTACTCTAACTAACCTATATTTGTTTTTCATTAAGTAAGAAAATTTCAATTTCAAAATTGTTATTTTTTCGCCTTATTATTTTAGAGATTCGCAAAATGGGCAGAATCTTCTCCTTTTGGCTTCCTGGCGCTTTTTGTCAAGGACTTCCTTCTGACTCAATCTATTTTTTCACGGTCTTCTTATTTAAATTCAATTATTTTCTAATATCCTAATTTTCTAATTTTCTAATATCACTCTGGTACCAAGGCAAAAGCCCGGCGTTGAGTTCCGCCACTCAACATGCAATTCTTCTACAAATTCCGCGGAAAGTGTGGAACGGAGTGTTTTAACACTAGGTTCTGTCTGCCTATCCTATTGTGTTCGAGATACAGAGTGAATCTGATATTTATTTTGGATCATAAAGTAGTTATTTATGTTCCTAAAAACAAAGATTAACTTAAACAGCTTAAGCTTATCCTGCAATAATGCGCAAAATAAAAAAGAAGCATTATTCAATTATTTTCTAATATCCTAGGTTTTATCCCTAGACGCTTCCTTGTATGGATAAAACCCAGACCAGTGCGTAACCTGCTGACGCTCTTGGAGCTTATCCGCTACGTTACGGACGATGGTCATAGATAGGATATTTAAATAAATAAGTAAATATTTTTTATATCCTTTTCAAATAAGAAGCTTCATTTTAAAAGTTTGCTTATTATTTCACTCGAATGATTGGTTATTCTCATTTGAATCCATACTTTAGCGTCGAAGAAATACTTCGTAAAAAATCCATAATATTAGCCGTGTCTAAATATGTAGTCTAATGTATGGATTTTATTTATTTCTGCTAAAATATAAACATTATGAATATATTTCATGTGTTTCATATTATACAAATATTTATCCCAAATTTGAATTGGATTCAAGGCACTTATAGGGATATCAAAGTGCCTTAAGTCCAATAGAGACTGTTACTGTTGACAGCAATGTTTACAGCAGCTGACGTTGAGTAGCCCGTGTCACAGCACCGATAAATGTTTAATATATGTATAATAAAACTTAGTGTGATAATTTTTGTTAAATAAATCAAATCAGCTTCACGTTGTATCCCGCACACTGCACGGTAGGCAGAGGAAACTTAATGTTAAGACACTCCGTTCCACACTTTCTGCCGAATTCTGGAGGCATTGCGTGTTGAGTGGCAGAACTCAACGCCGCACTTGTCCTCGACACCAGAGCGAAGAAAATGGAAATATAAATTTAGGTAAATATTTCATCTCCTCGAGTGGGGATCGAACTCACAACTAGTCGGTTTTATAGTCACACTAGTGTCACTGAGCCACAACTGCCCTAATTTTTGTTAAAATGAATAATAAATAAAAAAAAAAAAATATGTAAATGTAATATTAATATTATTATATTGAAGTGATATTTGCTGTTAATTTTCTCGTATTCAGCCATATATCTTTTTTTTTGAAAAATGGTTATATACATTAGTTTATATACCATATGGTCGCCAGCTGTGTGTCGACTTTCTCACTTATTGCTCAAAGCATTTAAACGTAAACTTAAATGTAGTAATGTTAACAAAAATCAAATAATTTGTCATAAACTGTCGAGGCCCATGTGCACAAGTGTGTGACTGTGACGCTACGATTGTGGATTCGACCCCCACTCGAGGGAATTAATTATTATTTATTAATATTTTCATTACTTCGCTCTGGTACCAAGGCAAAAGCCCGGCGTTGAGTTCCGCCACTCAACATACAATTCTTCTATAAATTCCGCGGAAAGTGCGGAACGGAGTGTCTTAACACTAGGTTCTGTCTGCCTATCCTATTGTGTTCGAGATACAGAGTGAATCTGATATTTATTTTGGATCATGAAGTAGTTATTTATGTTCCTAAAAACAAAGATTAACTTAAACCACTTAAGCTTATCCTGCAATAATGCGCAAAATAAAAAAGAGGCATTATTTACACAGAGAAAACTTTAATATAAAAATCCAGTTTTCTATATTAATCAGACATAGCTTGTTGCGTAGCCTGCGCTCAACGCCGCGATATATTTTGACAGAGAAGACAGGAAAAGAATTATTTACCTCAAGTAGAAATCTAATTCTAAATCACTTTTTATAAACAAAGGCTGTATAATTGCGCCATGTCAATAAAAAAAATACTACATATTAAAATTGAAATAAGTGGCGCATAATGTAATCTAACAGCTTTATATTATCATACTAGCGACCCGTTCACGGCTTCGCCCGCTTAAACTAATAAATTATTTACTTAATACACTGAATTACGTTCGTGTTTTAATATACCTATAATGTATGTTTGCAGCGCACTTAAAATTTCTAATGTGAAAAGTATTATAACCTTAGGTTGCAATTTTGTAATTTCCATAAGAATAGTCAATTGAATGTTTATAAAAAAATACAACTTATCGATACTTACAAAAAAATCGTAACTCATCGATGCCTGTACATGTAAGACATGTTTTTTTGATTTTGTTATTACAGGTATCTAATAATGTAATAGAACTTGGTCAGTTTGTCTGTTTCCCAAAAACCATAAATTTCCATAAAATTTATTAGTTTTGAGAATATTATTAAGTTTAATTCATAAAATATATTTGATACTTCCTTAACATGATTATTTCATGTATTTTTTATATACACTCTTAAGAAAATTCTACAAATGAATGTAACGTACATACCAATGATTAAAATATATTTATATCACCACGTCATATAAACACAATATCAACTTTTATAAACTTTGAACTCACAATCAGAATTTACTTTCCAAATACATTAACTTTTTATTATAGACATCGCTATTTGAGCTAGTCCCGACAAATACGCCCACTTTATAATTTTTTTAATGTCACAAATGTCGACGCTTAAAATAATATTTATGGTAGACTAAAAAAACTATTTATTGTACATTCTTTTAAATAATTCTTATTATCTTAACTAGAGGGCGCGCGCGGCTTCGCCCGCTTATTAGGAGTGAATTCTAAAAAAACCACGAAACACGTGTTCAATAAAATATTTTTAACTGAATTTAAATTTTTATAAAAATCGGTGGCAATTAAAAGATTTTTCCATATGAACTTTCAACCCCTTATTTGAACCCTTAGGGGGTGAATTCTTAAAAACCATGAAACACGTGTTTAATGAAATATTTTTAAGAGTCTGAATTTCAAATTTTATCAAAATCGGTACAGATATATATTTTTTTTCATACAAACTTTCAACCCCTATTTCATCCCTTTAGGGTTAAAATTTTTCAAATTCCCTTTTTAGTGGATGTCCAGAATATGAAAATAAACATCTGCCCAAATTTCACGTTTCTACCATCAGCGGTTACGGCTCTGCGT
>JAATLQ010018712.1:10108-24736 GCA_013421005.1 Heliconius erato x Heliconius himera
TTTTTTTTTTCGAACTTGAGGTAATTGCTGTTAGCCCTATTGGCCTTTACAGCGACACCGGGTGGGTAGGGAAGAGGGTACTCTGTCCCAGAAGAAAAGCAAGCACTACCTGGCTGCTTGAGAGGAGTCGACGACTGTAAGGGCGCCCCCTGCGGGGCTTGAACCTCGGCTTACAATCGACGAGCGGGCTGGGCGCCTCAGTCAGTCAGCACAAGTCCTTTTATATATATAGAAGATTTCATTAAGGGAAGATAAGTTATTAGTTCATTAAAATTATATAATTTAGCTTTACTTGAGAGTAATTAACGTAATTTGATTTTGTCACATTTTTATTAACCGACTTCTGTAAAAGGAGGATGTTATTAATACGACTGCATTTTTCTATGTTTGTTACCCTAGAACTTTTGACTGAGTTAATAGATTTTGATGAATTGATTGATGATTTTAGGGTTTTGTACCTTTTAAGAAAAAAAAGCCTTGTAAGATCACTTTATTGTCCGTCTGTTTATCTGTCAAGAGTCTTTATCTCGGGAACCCTTGGAGATATCGAGTTCAAATTCAAACCATATATATCTATGACCCATCATTTCCTAACAAAAAAATATTTCTACATTTACTTAAAATAATGATATGGCCGTGTTTATTGCAAAAAACGCGTATTTCGACACTATAAAGGGAATCAAAATGAATAGGGTACTTCCAGTTAATCTAGAATTATGAAATTTGGTAGCTAGCATCTACGGGTAATACTAGTTTAGGAAAAGATCTGAAACTATACATTTGCGTTTAAATCCTAAAAAATAATCGCCTTAAAAAGGGAGACAAAGAGGGGAAGGTATTAAAGCCGCTAGTTCAAGTGAGGTATCAGATGAAAGGGCTCTGGTTAACCTAAGCCAATCCTTAATTTCAGAAAAAACTCAAGTCCTTCAATTTCTGACTCGCGCTTCTAACAATGGTAAAAATAAATCATGCACTAAAATCCAGTAGTTATTTTTAGAAATTTAGTATAGTTATATATAACCTAAAAATGCACTGCCATACCCTAAGTTATCACCATACAAAATATAAATATTTTCTATCTAGTAGTTTTGCGTGAATGACGAACAAACAAACAGACAGATAGACAGGCAGACAAGAATTATGCTGAGGTTTTTAGCGATAGGTCTATAATTGATATGTTACCCAATCTTATCATGTACAGAATTGATTTTTTTATCCTTTTATTATATGTATGTAGACATAATATGACATACAGAGTAAACAAATAATGCGTCAATATGAAAGAATTTATATTGCTATATTATTATTAACAAATGATAATTTGCTATGCGGTTAGTTTTTGTGTGTATGTTTTTATAATAACTGTAATGAATCAGTATAATCATAATATACAGTCATACTAGGCATTTTAGTACGGCTGTTGTATTAGTATTGTAGGGTAAATAAAAATAACACAAAATACAGCGTTTAATGCCGTTATGGCGCAGGGTCACAAGAGTGCGATTGTAAACGCAATGGCTGTGGGTTCGATTCCCACTCCGTCCCCATTTATTATTGTAATTTCCTGGCTATGGTAACGAGGCAAAGCGCAGTTTTCAGTTCCACTACTCAACAAGCTCGCATCGTTCGGTTGCATATTCGTAACTCCCATAAGAATATTGAACTGAATGTTTAAAAAAAAAGAACAACTTACCAATATCTACAATAAAATAGTAACTCATAGGTGTCTGTACATGAAAGATATATTATAAGAAAAAAAATATAATTCTTATTTTAAGCAAAATGTTTTGAATTTGAGATTACAAATTTACAATTTAAAATTACATATTTTAATTTCGGGATATTCGGGAATTTACAATTTAAAATATTATATATTTAATTAAAATATTGCAATTTAAACATTCTAAACCTTAAATTTCAAAATAGATAAAAAAAGAAACTAAACGGAATAGTCACTAAATTCTATCTACTGACAACATTGACAACATTAATCAAATATACAACATTTTCTTTGCAAATAATAAAGCGATGCCTGCAGGATTAGGCGAAAAGTGGGGAACGGAGTGTCTTAACACTAGCTTCCCTCTGCCTACCCTACTGTGTGCTGGATACAACACGAAGCTGATTTCTTTACAAGTAAGTAAACTGAAATTATGAAATCCAGAACATTACCACAATACATAAATATCATAAATAAATTGTTTACATAATTTTAGAGCCAAATCACTATACAAATAGTGAGTAAAATCACAGAAACTGTAACTACCGTACATATGTAAAAGTAAATCTTCAGATAAACACATTTATCGTAACATCAAAGTTAAACAAGACGTAGATTCTTGGAGCTAATTGCTCTAAACAACTTGAAAACGTTAAAGCCAACTCGCAAAGTTTGTATAGTTCATCAGAAATCAAGAGAAAATTGATTTACTATAGAAATTTGCCAATGAAGTCGTATTTCGTGTTTGTATTTGAGAAACATTTGTTAATTATACGTTAGTAGTGTCATAAAAGATCAGCTTTCTCTTCAACCCAGAGTTGATTTCATATATTAATTAATACTATAAATAATGTGGTGTGGTGTGGTATGTGCTTGTAAACGCGACGGTTGTGGGTTCAATATTTTTGCCTTATAAGTGCCTAAACACTTGGTTCCCTCTTCCTACCATGCTGAGTATAGCGTGGAGCTGATTTAATGTATTTTTTAATAATATTTTCATTTTTGCACTCTAGTTTCAAGACAAAGCGGCGTTGAGTACCGCCACTCAACAGTAGACATAAAAAAAATCAAATGAGCAATTTAACGCTGCTACTTCAATAGAACACTCAATCGGTTAATCACCCAGGTTATTGTACTCTTTACGCGTTATCTGATAACTAATATATCATACTGTAATTGCAACTACTAACACAGTACTCAGTTAAGATAAATATATATACAAAAATAGATGCCGCCGTCTTGCGACTTTAAACGCGACGGGTTTGGGTTCGATTTCCACTCACGGGAATGAAATATTTGTTTTTTTCTTTTTTTTTCATTCTAGTTTCGGCAAAGCGCAGCGTTGAGTTCCGCCACTCAATATGCTCGAGAGTTTGACGGAAACTGGGCAACTGATGTTTCTTTCTACTGTTCTGGAAAATACAGCATGAAACTAAAATGAGAAAAATAAATATTTATTTTTGTAGCTTCATGCTTTTCCAACTTATTAACATTGTGCTAAGGCACTTCTTTGTCTACTTTCTGTCCGATTTTTTATAAAAAGACTTTGTTTTACCAGAACGGTAGAATACAAATAGTTGAAATAAAATTTTATCATTATTCTGACTGGTGAAAGAACTTACATATCGGTTTGGTCAAATGCTTTCCCGTTACGCCTCGATAGTGTCAATTTTTTTCATGAAGAAATAAGATAGTAACCAAATAACAGAATAGGGCCAGTAAAAAAGTAGGAGGGTACTAGGCTACCCTAGCTAGTCTAGTACCCTCCTAGCCTAGTAGAGTTAGAGTGTAGAGTTTAAATTTCACCTAATATTTCACTGTTCTCTATTAACAATATCCAATGTGAAAATTGGCAACTGTACAGGACAGGGTTAAAAAGTTTGAATTATAAAAATATATTTTTTATATATAAAAACATGATTCACAAAAATCTACAGAATCATCACTGTAAATAAGTCCTATGTACGTCGAGCTTTCTTGAAATATAGTTTTTTTTTCGACTTCCTAGGCACTTAAATAGCTATTAGTTCATCCTACAGTATCTATTTATTTTAGCTTCACGCTGTTTCACGCAAAAAGAAGGAAGCGAGTATCAAGTCCTGATTTTCCACCCAATTTCCGAGATATTCCGTGTTGAGTTGCGGAGTTCAACGCTGCTCTATATCTAAAATGTCTATAGAAAGATAAAAAAAGAATTTAATATAAACATATGTGCAAGTTTATAAATCTGTAGTCTGCTAACTACTCCACTCTGACGTCATGTAAAGCTCACTTTGGATTTTTCTCTCGCCTACTATCAGTAAATGAACTGGTGTGATCGCGACCACACGCTATGCGCCGGCGCAGCTAATAACATCGCGAGTTAAAATGATTTGTTGATTAATTGTGTTTTTGTAATAATATTTTTATATAGATTTTGTGTTTGGAAAATAAAAGGGAAAAATGAAAAACTTTTATTGGAAATTTCCTATATTTGTTTTGTAAGTATTTTTTTTTATTTTATTTGTAAAATGCTATATATTTTAATTTTATGTTCTGTAAAATTTAGAAACGTTTAGTTTTTTATTATATTTATTGTAGTAATGATAATAATAATATACACATATATTTATGTAATTTAAATAAAAAAAAATTAAGGTCGTCGTAGCATAGGGTACAAATGTGTAACTGTAATATGACGGCTGTGGGTTCACTTTCCACTCAGGGGAAAGTATTATTATTGATTAATATATTTTTTTATTTTTTCACTCTGGAGCCAATGCAAGTCCGGCGTTAAGTTCCGCCGCTCAACACGCAATGCCTCGAAAATTCGATGAAAAGTTGGGAGCGGAGTGGTAATACTAGGTTCCCTCCGCGTACCCACTGAAAAAAAATACTCTTATTTTATCCCATAAGATCAAGTTACTTAAATATCTAGTGTTAGACCTGAACGTGTTCAACATACTATGTCTAAGTGCTTAATTTACTATTCTCTTCGTGACAGACCTCTTAAAGTTTAATACCAAGTGATTTTGTACTCAGAATAAATATAACTAAATAAAACATTTTAAAATATATTTTAGATTATAGTTTCCTTTTCTCTTTAACTTCATGCTGTATCCCGCACATAGCAGGATAGACAGAGGAAACCTGGGAACTCAGTGTTAAGACTCTCCGTTCTCCATTAGGACACTTCTGTTCCGCACTTTTCGCCTTATTCTCATAAGCGTATCTAGAGATATTTTCTTTCTAAATTAAAAAAAAAACAACATTTACACGAACATATTTATTCAAAGCTAATGGACTTTAGCTTTGAACGAACAGATATGTTCGTGTAAATGTTGTTTTCTTAATTTTTCGCGACAAATTTTGTTGAAAATAACACTCCTCCCCCCTTTTCTTACATCCATACTTATTCTCCTGGCATTGCATGTTGAGCGAAACTCAACTGAGAGTAACATTAGGTTCCCTCTGCCTACCATGCTTTGCGTGGGATACAGCGCGAAACTAAAAAAAATAGAATAGTAGAGTTCATGTTATTGCCTATAAAAATGGCAATAATGATATTAAGTTATTACAATTAAGATAAAATATCTTAAAAGTAATTTATTTATGTAATAAGTATATTAAAATGAGATAAACAGGTCAAGCTATTGTATAGTTTATATTTTGTATATACTTATTGAACAGTATATTAGTCATAGTATGTACTCATATGTAGGCATGTGCCTACGCACTGTGGACTTGCATACAAACCTTGTTAAAAATAATATAATTCTCAAAACCTTTTTGAAATCTTATGATAAATTCCGAAAATTGATATATTCTGAGATATTGTTTTGGTGAAATTAACATTTGCATTACTCAACAAGATTGATTCTATTGAGCAGGTGGTTATTTACTACATAATTTTAGTCATAAAATATTTTGTATATAATATGATAACAAATTTCTAAGTCGTTAAACCGTGACATTTACCAGGAATTTTTAATTCATAGGCTGCAAACGGCTGTCATATAATAAATCATTTAAGGGAAAATTTCTATATATACATGCATAATTCCCCCTCCCCTTCGGCACGAAAACTGCGGCGCGGCGTAGTGTTCCGCCAATCAACACGCAATTTCAAATTGTTGGGAAAGCGAGGAACGGAGTATCTTACCACTAGGTTTCCTCTGCCTCCTCTATTACAATTAACATTAGAATTATCACTAAAGACAGTTTTATAAGTTTTCAAAGCTGTAATATTTAAATATAGTAGTCATAATTTAATATATAATTATACTAAACGTATTCAAACTTAATACAATTGCATTTGCGCTAAATGATAAATCAACACTAGTAGCTGTAATCAATTCTATGGCCCTGGTTAAGACAGCGCACCAGCCACCAGGTGTTCACTGTAATGCCTCAATATTAATATCATTAATAAGCGCCGTAGGTCCACTGTGGATTAGATAATAAAAAAAATAAGCTTCACGCTGTATCCCGCACACAACAGGGTAGGCAGAGGGAACTTAGTATTAAGACACTCCGTTCCCCACTTTCCGCCGAATTCTGGAGGTTTTGCGTGTTGAGTGGCGCAAAGCAACATAGCCTCGACACCAAAGCAAAATGAAAATGTAAATTTAAATATTTCATCTACTCGAGTAGGAATCGAACCCACAACCAGTCGCGTTACAGTCACGCTTTGTACCACCGCGCCACGACCAGCCTCAGAGTGGATCATTTAATATTTATATGAAATATTTTTTTTCGTCGAATAGAAATCGAAGCCATAAGCTGTTGCACGCTGGTGCCCCTGATTCTGTGTGTTTAATGTATATATTAAAAGTAAAATAATTAAATACGTAAAATGCAGTCAAACAAATATGAACGTAAATACTCAACAGCATATCGGACACGATACTCGAGGGTCGAGGAAAAATGCTGTAGGTTTGAGAACTCTTTCTATATTTTTAATAGGAACAACTTTTGTTACGACAGCTTTGTTGTCACAGTTGTCCATTTAGAAATAAATGACACAAAATTAAAGAGAAACTATAAATAACTAGAGGCCGCCCGCGAGTTCGTCCGCGTGGAAACCCTATGATAACGAAACAATATTATCAACATAAGAAATATGGTAACTAAGTATTGCAAAGCTCTAATCATAGGTCTATTGGTAGCTACTGCGGTATGCTCCTATAAACTATATTTAACGATTTTTCTCCTTTAAGAATCAATCCCGCGGGAACTCCGGGATAAAAAGTAGCCTATATGTTATTCTGGGTCTTCAGCTACCTACATACCAAATTTCATCGTAATCGGTTCAGTAGTATTTGCGTGAAAGAGTAACAAACATCCATACATACTCACAAACTTTCGCATTTATAATATTAGTAGGATATAACGTTTTTATTGTAAATACGAATGTTATTTCATAATAATACATTATTTCGAACACTATCTCGTTCTGACGCCTGCCCAAGCGCACGAGTGAGCACATGGGGTGGGTCAAGAGTTAAATGCACATGCAATATTTTTAAATGCCGTTATAGTAGACGATCCCTACGTCGCGCGTACATTAAATATTAAACAAGAGATCTTGTAATAGATTTAATTATAGTGTTCAGAATGTAATTATATGTTATTGTAATGATATATATCAACTAATCATGTTTTTTTTATTTTCATTCGAAGAAAATACTTATTTTGACCCTTAACAACAAAGTAACGGTAATTATATCTCTACAGGAAAAGTGTGACAACAAAGCTACGTGCAGCTGTCATAAAAAAGTTGTTCATACAGAAATAACCTATGACATACATCTTATTACTATTAGAGAATGGTTCCAGGTTCCATACATCTTTACACATTGACCTTTGGGAAGATAATAAAAATAGAGAAAATAAAACTGCATTTCTCTTTATTGCATATTTACAACGATCCTGTTCGTTACTCTGTGAACCTAAAATAATAATTACATTGTTTTCTTTAAGAGAAAGTGCCAACCGTCGTCATCCACGGTGAATGAAGAGCGAGTATTTGTCATATTTTTTCAATATTTAACTTTTTTATTAAAGCCACACCCGATATTACTTTGACAATCGGCAGCTAAGTATGTCAGTATATAGTGATATGAAAAAAAAGGATTTAAGACATATTTATATATATATATATATATATATATATATATATATATATATATATATATATATATATATATATATATATATATATATATACATATATATAGGAGATTATTACTTTTATTTTGTACATAGAGTTGTAGAATTGTTCAATGCAATCCACAGGATTGCATTGAACAATGTTGGACGTCAAAATGGGATTGAAGTGGGAAATATGGGAAAAATGGGATTGATAGTTTCAAGAGTAAGGCCCCTGAAATTATTTTAATAAATTAGGTTAAAACAATAAAATAAATTAAAATTTAAACTAAAAATTCAATTTAAAACTATATTTCGTCATCATCATCTTCAAAATTAGTTTTTATTATAAACTATTGTATACATTTTTGTGACTAGGTATCAATAAATACAGCCGACTCTGAGTTAGCGAACTCAAACCAACGCTAATTTGAACCTCTCTATAATTCGTAGTTATCACGAGTTCCTTAGATTTATATTTCGAACTAAATCAATACATTTTTATGCACTCGGTAATTCGAATAAAAATATATTTTAAAAAATTAAGAATTCGCAGGGAATAGTACATATTGAGACAAGTTCAAACTTGCATTTGTTACTTATTTAGAAAACGTATAAAAATTTTAACGAAGCGGGACTCGAACCCGCGCCTCCTGGAAACCAGGCGCTCTGACCACTAAGCCATACGTTCTCATCAAGCTACGTCGAAATTTTTATATTGCATTTGTTTTTGTAATTATTACGTTGACACACACAAATTGTTTTTTTAATTATAATTCAATTGATTAATTATTATACATTCATAATTGATTAATACTCAATAATTCAAATTTTTACTTTTCTCTTCAAAAAATCGAACCATTTGATAATTCAAACACCTCGATAATTCATAATATTTTAAAGGTCCCTCGAGTTTTGAAATTACCAAGAAACGACTGTATATACAATGTAAACATTACTATCCCATTCACTTACTACAAGTGTATGCTAACTACGCGCGAACCGGTATATTGGTAAATATAGAAATCTACGGTTCTATTATAGAAGTATTTTTTTCGCTTTTCATTATTTGTCCAGGTTTTACAGGTTAAGTAGAAAAAAGCTAATGGTAAACACTAATTTCTACTGTCTCTAGAGGCCAGGCGCAGTGGCACAAAGTGGGACTTTAAACGTGACAAATTGTAGATTCGTTTCCCGAAATGAAATATTTCACATCTTCGCTTCTTCTTGAGGTCAGTCGTGGCGCAGCGGCACAAAGTGTGACAATAAACGCGGCTGGTTGTGGGTTCGATCCCCACTCGAGGAGATAAAACATTTACTTAAATTTATATTTCTATTTCTTCGCTTTGGTGTCGAGGCTAAGCGCGGCGTGGAGTTCTGCCACTCAACACGCAATGCCTCCAAAATTCGGCAGAGAGTGGGGAACGGAGTGTCTTAACACTAGAATCCCTCTGCCTACCCTGCTGTGTGCGGGATACAGCGTGAAGCTGATAAAGCTTCTTCGCTCTGGTGTCGACGCAATGCGTGGTGATGAGTTCTGCCATTTAATGCGCGATGCCTTCAGAATTAGGTGAAAAACGGGGAAAGGAGTGTCCTAACACTAGGTTTCCTTTGCCATCAAAAACATAAATGTGAAATGAGTGCCAAGCTAAATGTTAAGTAATGCGTCGTTATCGACTTCAACGAAATATTGGCAGATCTATATGGATGCCGAGATGTGTTCTCTCGGCATAAAATTTAAGCTCTAAATTTGACTTGGCTATTTTTTAAAACTGGATGCTTTTTATTTTTTGCTAATTTTTTTATTCATTCCTATATAAAGAAAGTAGTGATAAATTACTCTTTTGTCCAATTTGTGTTTTTTTTATTTTTTTTTGGTTATGCGTGATTCAAATCCAACGAAGCATTTTTCTAGTCATAATTAATTAAATAATATAAGAAGAACTACCTAGCATTCCATGGATATAATATGTGTGAGCCAGGAGTTCTAATTACTATCATATTAAACACATGACATCATATTGAAAATGTAAAATTTATGTAGATTGCTATAAAAGAAAATATATAAAAACAAAAAATCAGCTTCACGCTGTATCCCGCACACAGCAGGGTAGGCAGAGGGAACCTATGGTTAAGACATTCCGTTCCCCACTATCTGTCGAGTTTCTGGAGGCATTGAGGGTTGAGTGGCAAAACTCAACGACGTGCTTTGCCTCGGCACCAGAGCGAAGAAATAGAAATACAAATTTAAGTAAATATTTCATCTCTTCGAGTGAGGATCGAACCCACAACCAGTCGGATTAACAGTTACACTTTGGCCCCTGCGCCACGACTGGCCTCTATAGAAAATATATGAATAGGCTATAAGTATTTAATATCAGAACAATAAGCGAATCACAGGTTCTGTTGGTGACTATAATCAAAACACATAGTCCATCCTCTTGGGAGCACTCAACTAAACAACGAATAGAGTCGATAAATCCTATATATGGAAATAGCTTTACGGAATATTTAGTCTTTGCTAGCGGAATTTAATAGCTTTTCCATTCTTTAATCAATTGTAAAGAAGTTTTTATGAAATGTTATTTTTACTGTTAAAATTAATTGTAACAATTTGTTAGGATTTTTTTTACATTTTTTAAAGTGTTGTTCCACTCTTAAGATAGAAAAATACTTATTTAAAAAACGTATAAAAATCTATAAAAAATAAAATAAAAATAAGTTGTAATAAGTGTATAAAAATTTCGACGTAGCTTGATGAGTCGGTTTCCAGGAGGCGTGGGTTCGTGTCCCGCTATGTTCAAATTTTTATACGTTTTCTAAATAAGTAATTTGTTAGGATTTTTTTCAATACATAATAGAAATGTTATAAAAATATTTATTTAAAAAAATACTTAATACCTCAGCCATAAATATCGCTGGCTAATAAACGAATCTTATCATCGACACGGAAAATATTTGTACTAGTGATTTTAGTGAAATGAAATCGTTCTCTTCAGAAATTATTAACTTACCAATTTATATATGCATTTATTTAAACAAATCACTTGATCGTATTAGAAATAAATAAAAAAATAAATTCAAATTTTAAATTTCAGTTAGCCAGGGATCTTGCTAAAACATCCGCTACGCTGATCGTATATCAAGAATATATTCAATTAACATATTTTAAACATTTAGAAAATATTTTCACACTTTGCTTGAAGAATATAGAGGAAATCATGATATTAAAATTGTTATTTAGATAAATAAGTAGGTATATAACACTATTCTTTTTAGAGAAAAACATCAAAAAAATTCAATCTTGGCTTACACTAAGTTACAATGACCGTATTATGATTATTTAAAATGAGCAGAAAACGCTTTAGCTATATTAATGTAAAGTTTCATCTAAATCCGTTGAATTTGCGTGAAAGTAAAACAAACATTCTTTCCTAAAAATTTTTAAATTTACAATATTAGTGGAATTTTATAATAGGCAGAGACAACAAGCCAATATTCTTGTCTTCTCCTTGTTTCAAAACCTGTTATACAATGAAATGAAATCTATCTATATATATAAAAGGACTTGTGCTGACTGACTGAGGTAAGACGCACGCAGAGCCGTAACCGCTGATGGTAGAAACGTGAAATTTGGGCAAATGTTTATTTTCATATTTTGGACATCCACTAAGAAGGGAATTTGAAAAATTCTAACCCTAAAGGGATGAAATAGGGGTGGAAAGTTTGTATGGATTTTTTTTTAAATCGGCACCGATTTTAATAAAATTTGAAATTCAGACTCTTAAAAATATTTAATTTAATACGTCTTTCATGGTTTCATGGTTTTGTAGAATTCACCCCTTAAGGGTTCAAATAAGAGTTTAAAAGTTTATATGGAAAAATCTTTAAATCGCCACCTATGTTTAAAAAAAATTAAATTCAGACTGTTAAAAATATTTTATTGAACACGTGTTTCGTAGTTGCTTTTAGAATTCACCCCTAAGGGTGCAAATAAGCGGGCGAAGCCGCGCGCGGCCTCTAATTAACAATAAAAATACAGGCCGTTCTTATGTTGTACGCAAAAACTTAATTCACACTTGTGATTGTAGATCCAAATTAGGTGATTTGATAAAATTATATATGATACAAACTATTTAAAATGCAAAAAACGACGAATATGTTTAAAATTATTAAATTCTCTTTATCTACGTTAAGCGATGTTGTGGATCCATATTTTTTTTTTCAGCTTCACACTGTATTCTGCGTATAGCATGCTAGGTATAGGGAGATGGAGCCGAATGTTAAGACTCTCCTCGTTAAGTTCTGCAAGCACCACCCAATTGTTGAAACATTACGTTTTTGAATGGCGGAACTCAACGCCGTCTTGTAACCAGAGACCAGAATCAGTAATGAGAAATGTAAAATATATACAGACTCGAGTTTAAATGAACCACCCACAATTATCGCGTTAGTAGTCAGATGCTGTGAATAAGAAATCAGTCAAGTGCGAGACGGAGTTGTCCACATTCGGATTATAGGTCAACGCAGCTAAAATTATGCATAAATGCAAAAAAAACTTTAACTACAAATCTTTTAGTACAATGATCTAAAAGCTTAGTACCTCTGCGCGATCTTGAATCAAATAGTTTTGACAGACAGACAGACGGACAAAAAGTGATCCTATAGAGGCTTCGTTTTTATCTCTTAAGATCCCTAAAAATTATAAAGTCTTGTAAGATTCTATTCTTAGGTTCTGAGTTCTGTGACAAATAACTTTGCGATAAATAAAAGAGTTCTTTTACTCTAATGTAGGTAATTAAATTAGCTATATAATTTTTCTTTCCTAAGTGTGGATTAATACTTTAAAAATGTTTAAAAATAGCTATATATTTTTATTAAGAATATTAAAAAAATAGAATTACATTAAACCTCATCTCATTGTAACATGTACAGTACAGAAATAGATTTCATTTATTCTCATCGCTATATAAACGTCAGTCCGTCTGTCAGTCTTAAACTTGACAACCCAGACAGATATATTGCGTTATCTCTATATCTTATAAAATAAGAACGCATTTCGTCTCTGTCTGGCCTTTCTAAGCGATCTTCTTCTAAACCACCCAACGGATTTTGATGCGGTTTTCACCATTAGGTAGAGTATTTCTCAGGGAAGGTTTATATATGATTTACTATATGTATATTTTATTGTAATTTGACCTAAATATGATAAATGTGCATAAAGTCCTACCCGTTGAGACACTTTCACGCATGCGCTGCTTTAATGGTAAGTCCTACATGAAAATAATGTACTAGAGTATTATTCCTCTTAATAAGATCTACAAAAAAGTCAGCGACAGCATATTTGTATCTTCTAAGGATAACATACAGTGAGCATATTTCTGTCAAAAAATAGTAATTTGAATATATTTTTTATTGTGAGGGATGTTTGTCCATAATGGTATCAATCCTTATCCTTTTAGATAGTTTATTAATTTTCTACGTTAAACGAAGATAAAATTTGTCCTTTACACTAATTTGAAATTACGAATAGTTTTAGAGAAAAACGCATTTAATTGTTGACACATCACGCCGGCTATAAACCGCAGTTTTGGCGCAAGTTTCATTTATTACCTTACTCTCAGCGTATAAATAAGTATATTATTTACGTTGGCCATTTAATGGAGATCAAAACTGTCTTTTACTGTTTTTCATTTTAATAAGTACTTTAGAAGTTGTTACAATATCAAAAAATCCTTGCTGCGAAACGGCTCACCACGCGCCATGCGTCCCCCCGCGCCCCGCGACGCGTCCGCCGCGCCCGCCTCCCCGCCTGTCTCTGTAGCGAAGTAGACTTAGATGCGATTGTACGTATTGGATAATTAGAGTTTAATGTATTATTTCAGCGCGATATATTTAGTTTCATCTTTTTTGATTATTAGAATAGTAGGTAGTCTTTTGTTTATCATTTCTTTCGTTTAAGTATCCTATTGTCTATTTTGTTTACTCTTCTTCTGTTCTTTTATTATTATTTTTTACCTTTTTAAACGTTTCCTTTTTTAATTTAATTATGCCACGAAAAAGTCGTTCATAGGTCGTAGAAAAAGAAACGCAAATAAAAATGAGACGGAAATTAGACGGTAATTTAAATATATTTTCTTATTGTAAGGGATGTGTGTCCATAATGATATTAATCCTTATCCTTTTAAATAAGTTCTTAATTTTCTACATTAAACAAAGATAAACTTTGCTCTTTACAATATTTCGAAATTACAAATAGTTTTAGAGAAAAGCTATATCGACTCATGGTTAACTCTTACTTTCAGTATATATATAAGTATAATAGTTACCTTTTGGCCATTTAATATAGATAAAAATGTTGTTAACTGTTTTTCATTTCAATAAGTACTTTAGAAGATTAGTAGCACAGATTTAAAATTATGGTACTAAAAAATTCTTGCTGTGTAATGGCTCGCCGCCCACCACGCGTCCCCCCGCGCCCCGCAACCTTTTGCTTATAAAAATGGATCCGCCGCACCCCCCTGGCTTCTTTCCCCCGGGCATGGAAGCAAGGCCTGGTCATCATGTTGCCCAAGGCTGGGAAGAGCCCGCAGCCTGAGGGATACCGATCTATAACCCTCCTTAGCGCGGTCGCCAAGCTGTTCGAGAAGTTATTCCTCTCACTTCTCCAGTCGCACATCCACCCGCGAAGCGAGCAGTTTGGCAAGCGGGTATACCACTCTGGTTATACTACGCCGCAACAGCGATCACCCGAAAGGAGAGTGCAATAGTAGTCTTCT
>JAATLQ010018713.1:2397-19456 GCA_013421005.1 Heliconius erato x Heliconius himera
AAATATCACATTTTTAAATTCGTTATATATTTTGAATGGATTGTCCGATTTTGTTAATGTAAAAAGTACTTTACACATATTGAAATTATCTTTAATAAAATATCATTTAATAGAATAAGGATTAATGCAGAGGTATGAATAAAATGGTTTAATTATTGCCGGCACTTTCATCAACTTATAAAATATAAAAATGTAGTTATATTGTCATAACTATAGTAGTTGGACATATGGTATCGCGGTTTTTTATAGATATTGATGCGTTCTAATAATACTGTAGAACATTATTTTGTTCTATCATCAATAGTTTTCGCAGCGCACGCGATGATAAAAATTTTTAGATCAATTTCTTCACACCTTGGGTTACATTATTGCATTTTTCTTAGGGATCCCTATTTTTTTTGAAAATGTAATATAGCCTATGTGGGACGGTGAAGATGCAGTTTTCTAATAGCGAAAGAATTTTTGAAATTGGTCCGGTAGTTGTCGTGTGAAAACAATACAAACATACATACATACATACAAAATTACAAATCTTACCTCTTTATAATATTATAAAATTAGACCAGCTTCACGCAGTATCCCGCATGTAGCAGGGTAGGCAGATGGAATGAAAATATACATTTAAATAAACATTTCATTTTCTCTAGTGGGCATTAAACAAATAAAAAATTCTTATATTAAATGTGAATTATTAAATTAAATATGCTTAAAGTATTTTTTGTTATATAAAGTACCTAAGTACTTATATAACAAAGTGTGATCAAATAATGTATGTAGATGAACGGAAAGTGGAGAACGAATCGAGATACAGAACGTTCTTGGTGATATATATATACTTATCGTATATATGAAGGCCGTCGCGGCGTAGCGGCACAGCGTCCGGCTGTAAGCATAGTGATTGTAGGTTCGATTCCTACTTGGAGAAATTAAATATTTAGATTCCCTCAGCCTGCCTTATTATATGTGGGATACACTATGAAACCCAATGCACTCTATTTAGCTCTACCAGGCTTTAATCAGCAACTTAACATTATAACATAAACGTAACATTTTGGTAAAGGAAATTTGAATCCGCAAACATTTTGTGTCAAAATATTTGCTACATGATAGTGCAAAATATAAATAATACATATATTTAATTACGAGATTGTCACGCATCGACCACAAATCATTTATATTCTTATTTGTATTCTTGCAGGGAAAAATACCAATATCCAATATTTAAACGCCACACAGATTTATGCTATGAAAATGTTTTACAAAGATTTTACTGAAATGAATAAATGTTTTATTATTTAACGTAGTAGTACTTTTAGTGCAATGGATGTAAGCAGTTTTTTTATTTTTTTGATAGCATCAGACTGTGGAAACGATAGTTAAAGTGAAAAGGATTAGTGCGGTAAATTACAGCATTGAGTTCAGCCACAAACACTATTTGAGATACGAATTTAGGAAGAAAGTGAGGAACGAAGTGTCTCAACACTATGTATTTTCTGCCTATTTTACTACATGCATTACTTGTCGTATTAAATTCATAGAGCGAAGATACGTGTGCATTTTAATTTATTTTAATCAAAAATATTTTTAGTCTTTAGTCTTTGTGCAGAGGCATCAGCGAGTGACTGTAACGCGATGGTTGTGGATTCGAATCTCTCTCTTGTGACTGAATTATTACTATTTTTATTTCTTTTCTCTGGTACCAAGGCGAAAGCGCGGCGTTTAGTTCCACCACTCAACATGCAATGCTTGGAAAATTCCCACTCCGTTAATATTATCTCTCGAATTGCGGAACTCAACGCCACTCTTCGTTTTTGGCCAGAGCGGCATAATAAAACTAATTCATTTCCACGAGCACGGATCGTACCCACAACAATTGGCCTTACAAAAAAAATAAAATTAAATTAGCTTCACGCTGTATCCCGCACACAGCAGGGTAGGCAGAGGGAACCTAGTGTTAAGACACTCCGTTCCCCAATTGCCCTTACAGTCATACGGTACTGTGCTACGATGTCACATTTAGGTCAATAGTAAAGTGAGAGTTGTATGTATTGTAAATGCCATTTTCATTTTGCCATATCATCGATTGCCTCTTGAGGAGATCAAATATGTAATATTTTCATATCCTCTCTTTGGTAACGAGGCAAAGACGGTGTTGAGTTCCGCCACTCAACACACAACGCTTTGAGAATTCGTGGTTAACGAAAATATCCTTATTGGAGCGGAGTGTCTTAACTATAGGCTCCTAGCAGATACGGTCAGAACCTAAAAAAAATAAGTTAGAAAGTAAATAGACAAGAATATTGAATATTTTCTAAAATTAAAAAAAAACCTCAACACAAAAGAACTAAAACTATTTGGTGTAACCGGCGTATATTGTAAATATTCGCAAAGTTGTATTGCACCCTTTCGCATTCTTTGGTAAGCTTTGAGCAGAATAATTTGTGGAATTTTGCCTTTGTCATTCGCAAAGTCGTGTACCACATGTGTATAGAAACTTCTACACATATAAATACTTATTACTTAATTTGTTGTGTAGTGAAACTATGCTATTTTTACTGATTGGTCTTTTGGTGTAACAGTTTGAAAGATAAAATCAGCTTCACGCTGTATCCCGCACACAGCAGAGTAGACAGAGAGAACTCAGTGTTAAGACAATCCGTTCCCCATTTTCTGCCGAATTCTGGAGGCATTGCGTGTTGAGTGGCAGAACTCAACGCCGTGATTTGCCTTGACACTAGAGCGAAGAAATGGAAACATAAATTTAAATAAATATTTTATCTCCTAGAGTGGGGATCGAACCCACGACCAGTGGGTTATACGGTCAAACTAAAAATAGTGGATGGTTTGGTTAACCACAATGTCTGCAAATGTGACATTTTTACATTTTTCCACAGTAAATGTGGTGATAACGAAAATGAATTGGACTTTACATCGTACAATTTGCATGTATGTAACTTATTTTCCTATATTATTATATTTCGTTATTCGTTTGATATTTTGTTTGAATCCAGGCCAGTCGTGGCGCAGGCTGCACAGGTACATGGCGCGACAGGGTTGTGTGTTCGATATGATTGGTATGTGGGTTCGATTACCACTCGAGGTAAAAAATATTTAATATTTTCATTTCTTCGCTCTGACGTTAAGGCATAGCGTGACGTTGAGTCCCGCCCTCAACACGCAATGCCTCCAGAAATCAACGAAAGGCGGAGCGTGTGTCTTAATACGAGGCTCCCTCTGCCTAACCTGCTGTGTGCGGGATACAGCGTGAAGCTGATATTTTTTTTATGGTAAACGCGACTGGTTGTGGTGTGGTGTTCGATCTTTACTTGAGGAAATGAAGTATTTATTTAAAATTATATTTCTCTCTGGTGTCGAGGAGTACCGCCACTTAACACGCAATTCCTCCAGAATCCGGGGGAAAATGGGGAATGGAGTGTCTTAACACTAGGTTCCCTTTGCTTACCTTGCTGTATGCGGGATACAACGTGAAATATATTTAATTATTTTATTTTTATTTAAAATTTTCATATAACGTGAACGTTTTTCATATCTAAATGCATATTTCACCGCGTCTAAAGCGAGCGATGTAAGAGACAAGTGTAAAAGAACAAAGGGTATCTCCATATAATTTGCAAGGCAAATACGACTTGCATAATTTAGACCTCAGGTTTTTTTTATTCATTTAATAAAATCATATTTACATATAAAGAACTGTCTAGAACATGGGAGTGTTTTAATTTAAATGTATTCTTTCATAAGTTTTCTTTTTATTGTGGGAGTTTAATCTTAGGGTCAATTTATTCTTTAAATTACGTAAGTATTGCATCGATTAATGCAATTTTGCATGAAAATTATCTGTATCGCGACGGTTGTGATTTCGATCGCCACTCGGGGGAATGAAATGTTATTTATTAATTTTCATTTCTTCGCTCTGGCACCTGCCTTGAAAGGTTTAGCGGAAAAGAGTGTTTTAACACTAGGTTCCTTTTGCCTACACTGCCGTATGCGGGATACAGTTGATTAGTATATTTCAATATTATTTTTTTAGCCGTTAAAAATATTCAATTATAAAATTCTAAAGCGATAAAAATGTGTGTCAGAAACTGTCAAAAATTCATGTTGAAAGCGCAACTATTTCAAATTAACATTCTTTACTTGGCTTCCAGTGAGTAGCATCGTTTCAAATATCATTGTTTAAAATGACATGGTTGTATTTAATAAATTTTCGGGTTAACGCATTATTAATAAAATATTTTACTAAGTCATGGAATATTTCATATAATATCACTCAACACAACCTTTAGCGGCGTGGGCGGTTTTGTTCGTGCACGACGCACGTACTCATATCAAATATAATTCTAGGAACCTGTTAGGTCTTTTGTTAGTGTGTTTATGGTGTGTTGTGCCAGCTTTGTTATTATTGTACAGAATTGACACGTGTATATCAAATATGACGTTGTATTTTCTAGGTAAACTGAAAATGGTGGAAATAGTATTCTTTTTACGTTCAGAGTTTTAAATTATTTATTTATCACTTTAAGAATGGTTGAGATTTCGGCGGAAAGTGGAGAATAGTAGTGAGTGGATACGGAGTGTCTTAACACTAGTCTCCAATGTTTCCTCTGAATACTGCAGGATACATCGTGATGCCAAAAGAAAAGTATCGGTTTGCGTATCTATTTTCTAACTACGCAACCACGATTTGAATTTATTCGATTAATTTTACCTAATAAAATTTGAATCCACTACTGCCTCGTTCAATCGAGTACCTACGTCCAAGCTACCACACGTCTAAATATTTTATTTACTACAACACTATGTAGTCTTGTCACATAACAAAGAATCATGTTTATTTAAGAGTACCCATGTCAAAATCTCTAATAACGTGACAACGCCACCCGTCCAACGTTTCTTAGATAATTTGGATATGAATAGTATCTTCAATTGTTTTTCTTATTTAAAATATAATATAGATATATATGTATAAATTATATCATTTTTAATGATTAGTTACATTAGCTATAACCAGAAGGTCGAAAAAAGACAAAAAACTGTTTTAAAGTAATTTATTTAATTAAAATAATTATATTTAAACTTATTGCTAAAAGTGAAAATAAAATAATATATGTAATTCACACATTGCAATTATGCATTCCCACGCTAGTGATGTCAACATTCAACACTGTTCACATTAAAATAATTCCTGCATCGGACATCCGAAAATGTATATGTAACTGGTTTCAAAATAAAATTGTTTTCAACTGTTGTATTTATTATTTAAAGAAAAAACAGCTACACACTGTATCCCTGGGTAAGTAGAGGGAACCTAGAGTTACGACATTCCGTTTCTCACTATCCGCCTATTTCTGGAGGCATTGCCTGTTGAGTGGCGGAACTCAACGCCGTGTTTTGTCACACTATGTGTCCCTGCGCCACGACTGGCCTTATTATGTTTTTTTAGGGCTTTATTTTAAGATATTTTTACTTTATAGATAGGTAAAATTCTGGCAGAATTGGACGCCGCGCTTTACCGTGTTACCAGAGTGACGATTTTTTTTTTCAAAGTCAAAACAAAGTCCACAATTGAATAGATCAAAACAAAGCTATATAGGTATTAAAAAAATAAACAAAAGTCTTTAATAATAACTATAGTTAACAAATAGTAATAATATAAAGACAGTATATAAAAAAATATTTATAAATAGTAAATATAATACAATATCTTAGAAATACCTTACAATGAGCACTATCCTATTCAAGGCGCGTCAAATTGCATCTAAAGAAATACAAACAGCGATAATATCAATAAAATACCTTTTTAGATAATTGAACACGCTCAAACAATTACTTTAATATAATATAAACGGTTGGGCGTGAATGGGTGAAGCTTATTAACTTTTCTAATTTTACTTGGGCTCATATCAATAATATACCACTGTGGTCAGTCGTGGCGCAGCGGCGCAAAGTATGTCTGTAAACGCGACTGGTTGTGGGTTCGATTCCCACTCGAGAAAATGAAACAATTATTTGAATTTATATTTTCATTTCATCGGTCTCGAGGCAAAGCGCGGAGTTAAGTTCCACCACTCAAAACACAATGCCTCCAGAATTCGATGGAAAAAGGGGAATGGAGTGTCTTAACACTAGGTTCCCTGTGCCTACTCTGCTGTTGATATATATATATATATATATATATATTTTAATATCAACATTTATTGTAACCACAATGTTTGGTAATAAATACAACGGTTGTAGGTTCGATTTTATTACTCCTCTAGAAAAACTGAACACGCAATAACTCGAAATAAGGTGGAAAGCAAAAAGGAAGTGCCTTAGTCTTTACTAACTTCTCTCAGTTTACCTGCTAGATGCGTGTGAAATTCGAGCTGAAAAAAATATTTAATGACGTTCTTTTATGCACACAGAAAAAGTTATTGACATAATTCTCAGAGAGGCCTGGGTGGCGCAGGGACACAAGAACACAACTGTAAACGTGACAGGTTGTGGGTTCAATTCCTACTTGGAACATGAAATATTTTATATTTTTATTTCCTCGCTTTGTTAATGAGGCAAGCCACGGCATTGAGTTTCTCCACTCAACACGCAATGCCTCACGAAATTGGCAGAAAGTGGGGACTGCAAGAACTGCCTACTCTGCTATATATTGGGTACATGAGAAGAATGTGAAACAAAAAAAAATATAATTCGCTGTTTCGCGGCACCCAAAACTTAGTTGTAAAAAACGGCGAAGAAAACGGTAAATTTACCATTTATCTTGGCAATTCATAAAGGGGACATAAAGACATAAATGATCTTACGGGGACCCCAAACGGTCTGTAAGCAACTACAAAATATTCAACTTTCTTAATAAAACGTATAAAAATGTTAACGTTACAGTTACAGTATATGAGCCTCTTGGACAGTTTGTAAATAAAAAAGGCGCAGGTCAAATTCTGCTCCATTCAAATTTTTCTAATGTTTTATAAAATGTTTTTTCTTTCCTAAGTGTAAAATTGAAAAGTTCTGTTTTTTTTTAGTAATTTAAACCCAAAGTCGTCGTAAGTATTATTTAATCTTATTATTTTATTGATTTTTATTCGTTTTGCTCATCGTATATTTTTCATTTAGGTAACATGCCATTACTTAAGTTTACTAGATACCTCGAGCATTTTATGTACCTGCTTTATAGACAGTTGATGGCCTACTCAAACTAATGAAGTTTTAGTCACATTTCGACCTGTCACAAAATGTATTATAACACTGTTAAAGAGCACGTACATGGAATAAAAGTGATGTTTTTTAGGGTTCCGCACCTCAAAAGTTGAAAACGGATCCATTATAGGATAACTTTATTATCAGTCTCTCCGTCTGTCAAGACCATTTATTTCGAGATCGCGTGGAGGTATTAGGCTTCATGTCAAATATTTCCACGGTTCGTTGGAGCAAAGAATCAAGCTTCTAAGTCAACGCAATCAAAAGCAAGCAAGCGTTTATGCATCGTTATTACTGCATTTTATATGAAATTCGCCGCGTAATTATGCAATTTGGCTCTTGTATTGGTAGTGCAAGCTCCTGAAAGCTTATCTTGAACAAATACAAGAAAAAAAACCAGTTCATTCAGTTCAAAAAATCCATTTGTAGTTCATTTGAAACAAAAGAAGTGCATATTTATTTTAAAAAATAATAAATAAGATAAAATTAATATAATAAAATAAGATAAAATATTTTAAAAAATAAATATGCACTCATTTTGTTCGCCAACAGAACACTAGTCTATTATAAAACTAAAAGTGACTTTCACAGCGCAGGTAAAAGGACAGCAGCTAATAAAGTGAAAACACATTACTGACTTCCATTACCAAATCGACGCTGTCCGTCGCACGATATTTTCAACTTCAATATAAAATTGTAGTTTCCAATTCTCCTCTATGAGAATGCCGTTAAGTTCGAATTTTATGTTTTATTGCAAAAGAATTTTATCTTATTTATTATTTTAGTTTATTAAATATTAACTTTTACCTGCGGTTACGCATAATTATTAAATAGTAATCATTTAAACATTTTTCAATACGACTCCTCTCCTGTAGATCGTAATGTGATGTAATAAAGTCGATTGACGGAACTCGAAGTCATATTCTGCTTACCAGAGCGAAAATATTATACTCGAGTGGAATTGAACCCACAGCTGTCTGTGTCGTGCCTAAAACCTGTTATACTGAGTCATGACGGTCTCGACAGTATTTCTATTTTGAATTCTCTTTAACTACTACTTACTAGTAGTAGCTTAACATTTCTTCCTGAATAAATAAACTCTCCAATACAAAATTAGTCAATGTGAACAAGTAGTTTCTGAGATTAAGCTAAGTGCATTAAAATAAACGAACTCTCCAGCTTTGTAATTTATATAATTTTTACGTAAAAGCTTTAATATTGTTTACATTTTGGATGGTCAACGTTTCTTTTCCCAAGAGAAGATATGAAAAGAAAATTATGAAAAATACAGATGAAAATATAGAAAATACAGCTGTATTAATTTTATGTTACAAAAAATCTAATTTACTTTGATTTTTAAAAATCTTTCGACATTTTGTATTATAACATTTTTTTATTTAAATGTGGCGTATTCAGTGTTTTAAGTGTATTTATAAGTAAATCTGGAAACAAGAGATGAAAAAAAGATATATACAACAAATATAAATATACCGTCAAAAATTCCTTGTAAGAAATGACAGATGTCAAACGCCCTAACTTATTAGGGACGGTGTCAAACTAATTTCAAATTCAATATCTTTAAAAGGTTTTAGATTTTTCGCAAGTTACTACTACGTGTATTTCCGTGAATTACTTTATATTTATTTTGTAATATCAGAAATTTGAATAAAATCTTAAATTCTTTCAGAGATTTTTGTATAAAATATTTCCCTTTTTAGGTAAGTGCCATGTAGGCACTTTACTCATTAATAATCTATACATATAAATAAAATTAAAGTGTTTGTCTATGATTTCAAATTAATAGTGTTTTTAAATGCATATAGTTATACTAAAGGGCGCGCGCGGCTTCGCCCGCTTATTTGCACCCTTAGGGGTAAATTTAAAAAAAAATCACGAAGCACGTGTTCAATAAAATATTTTTACCAGTCTGAATTGAAATTTTTATAAAAATCGGTGGCGATTTAAAGATTTTTCCATATAAACTTTCAACTCCTTATTTGAACTCTTAGAGGGTGAATTCTAAAAAAACATGAAACACGTGTTCAATTAAATTTTTTTAAAGACTGAATTTAAAATTTTATAATAATCGGTACAGATTTAAATTTTTTTCCATACAAACTTTCAACCATTAATTTCATCCCTTTAGGGTTAAAATTTTTCAAATTCCCTTCTTAGTGGATGTCCAGAATATGAAAATAAACATCTGCCCAAATTTCACGTTTCTACCATCAGCGGTTACGGCTCTGCGTGCGTCTTACCTCAGTCAGTCAGCACAAGTCCTTTTATATATATATAGATTAACGATATTAAAATACAAACAAAACGTTTAAATTTCACATTTTTTTTTGTCTGTCTTTCAGTTTCTCCGGGCTAATCTATGGGACTTTCACACGCAAGCCGAGTGATCTCTGTAAAGAGACTTTTCAATCTGCAGCAAGGGTCCGTTCACAATGTACCGGGGTAGTATTCCTCATAATTTTGCTCTCACAGCTCTGTCAAACGCTTTTTTCAAGTCCACGAAAGCATAAAAAACTTTTTAGTTAACGGCCAAAAAATTTTCCATGATCATGCGGATGGAAAAGACCTGATCTATATATACACCCACTTCCAGGTCTAAAGCCTTTCTTCTTATCGCTATTATATTCTTCTCTAATCTAACTTAAAAGATTTTTAAAATTGCACATAGCACACCGTGTGCTTCTATGAGAATACGATGAGTAAAATAGTGAAATGAGTGACTTTGTCGGGCTTTTTTTGTCTATGTTTACATTTTTGCTTTTACCGACAAGAAAAAATCGTTTTCAATTTCGTATTTTTTTCTCCACTCAGGAGATAGAGCTGTCATAGTACGCAGAGTTACTGTTTTCAGTAACCGATTTTCATGATTGCTTATTGATTGCCAGAACCTAAAGTCTTGCACTGCTCTTCAGAGCTTGGAAAATGAAAAAGTGGGAATCAAACCCACAATTGTCTGTAACGTGCTTACGATATGATTGTGTCAAATCAGAATTGATATTATAGTATTTTGATTTTTAATTCTCTCTATTCTCCAATTATGCCTACTACCTATATATCTATCTAATAGAAGCCTAACTTGCTTATACTGTGGCAAACTGGACCAGAATAAACAATTATATGGTCATCACATTGTCCACCTCGTTAGGCAATTAAAGCCACGGCTCTTGTGTCTGTAGCCGTGATAGCCGTTACACTAACAATATATTACTTAATTACCAGATTAGTGCTATGCACTGTGCAGTGTGGATAATGAAATTATGTGAGATCTAATAATATTATCTCAAGATTAGAGATACCATGTGGAGTATCTACTCAGTACTAGTAATAGAAGGTAATAAGTAGTAAACGTTTAGTAAAGTAGTAAACAGTAGTATAAAATGTTACTACGATACGATAGGGGAACGGAGTGTCTTAACACTAGGTTCCCTCTGCCTAACCTGCTGTGTGCGGGATATAGCGTGAAGCTGATTTAATTTAATTTAACTTAGAAGATAATAAGTTGTAAAATATTCTAAATATTATAAAAGAAAGAAGACAATAATTATTAGTAATATATTGCGAGGTAGGTAGTTTATGTTACTGTCACTGTAATGTATCACACATTTCATATAATATTATATTTAAAAAAATATATATTTCGCTTTCAGCGGCGCTTATTCTAATTTGTGGAATGATTTATTTTTTATTTTCATTTTCCTGCGGCATTGAATTCCACCACGCAACAAAAATCGTCCAGATATAGACAAGAGAGTGTTATAACTGTAGTGCTTCATATGTTTTAATCTTTAATAAAAAAAAATGACAACTTTGTTTCCGAAAACTACAAATATCTTGTCGAAGGCGTCGTGGCGCAGAAGAATTGACTCTAAACGCGACGGCTAATGGCTTGTTTCCCTCTCGCTAAATAATGAATATTTAAATTATTTTCATTTTACTGCACTGATAAGATAAAGAAACCAGTCAGTTTCTTCGCTCTGGTGTCGAGGCAAAGCGCAGCGTTGAGTTCCGCAACTTAACATGCAATGTTAATAGAATTCGGCGGAAAATGGGGACGGAGTGTCTTAACACTAGGCTCCTACTCTGCTATATGCGGGATACAACGTGAAGCTGATAAGATAAAGAGAGACGATATGTCGATACACAAGACAAAAATTTTGGAAGAATGTAAAGAATAGAGCATCCTAACGAATGCTCCATATGTTTCATTGTTTAAAGACAAAAATAACAACTTCATACTTCTCAAACGTAACACTTTTCCCACTTTTCACTCTTAACAGCTACAATAATATAAGAAGCATTCGTTTAAACTGTTGTAAGGCATTCGTTTGAAGATTCTTTAGACCGGGTGCTTGTGGTCGTAGGTCGCGTAGACCACTTACAAAGAAAAACTATTTGTTGTTGCCAACATGGCGTAGCGTTTGATTATATAAGTGACAGTACCGGATTCGATTCCTATTCAAAGAATTATTCTTATTAAACTATTTTCATTTTCTCTATTTAAGAGAATTTTTATTTTTTTACATACAGCTCGGTATTGATTTCCGCCACGCTATACAAACTCGAGCCGAATAACTAGTCTATAATTACTCCATCTCTTCCATTACATGCGATAGAAGCTTTTTTTTCAACTTCACGCTGTATCCCACATATAACGTGTTGAGAAGCAAAATTCAATGCTGTGTTTTGCCTCAACACCAGAACGAAGAAATTAAAAAAATAAATATTTCATTTCCTCCATTGGGAATCGAACATACAACCTGTCATATTTACTGTCACACTTTGTGGCCCTGCACCCTGACTGGCCTCTACGCCACAACTGACCTCGTGGCGTAGAGGCCATTCGTGGTGTAGAAAGAAACTAAAAAAAAACTTAAAAATAAAAACAAGTACATTCTTCCCATTTTCCACACTTAACCGTATAAGAAGCTTTCGTTTAAAGTGAGTACTGCATTTGAGGATTTTTCTCTACAGCCGGTGCTTGCGGTCGCGTAGATGACGACTAATAACATTTTGTTGACAACCCGCGGTGGTGTGACAGAGATGGCTACGGATTGAAAATTGTATGGAGCTGTTCTTTTTTTGTGTTTAAAATATTTTTTTTATTTAAATTGATTTGGAGTATTTTGCTCTCAAGAATTATACAAATGAGTTATACGTGTGTATAGATACTTGTTTTTGTGTTTTACTTAATTATATATATTGTACTGTTATCTATATTAAATGACATACAAAATGATTAGCCTAAAGAGAATAGAAAGAAAATTAAATATTACTTTTTTCATTATTTATTTCCGATAATATTATGTTTAATTAGTTAGAAAAAAATTACGAAATCACTGCTATTACTCGCTTTTTTTATATGTTTTATTATTAATAATTTAATATAAAACAAAGTAATATCCTATTTAAATAAAATATATAAATAAAAATTAATAATTTATCAGCTCTAAATACATCCGCCTACAGTTTTCACGCTAGGGTTAGGCTATAAGGGCGGACAAGGCGCTACGACGCTCACTCGCGACTCGACTCGCCCCACGAGCAGTCACTTCGCAATACTTCTACCGCGCGCGTACGTATTTTAAAATTATTTTATAAAGTATTTTAAATAATATTAAAATATATTTTTATTTTGTATAAAATAAGTGGTGGTTATTGTGTCCTGGTGAGTTCTGTGTTGGATTATTGTATGTATTTTTTTAAAGATATATGTACAGTCATATTCTTTTTGGTAATTTGTGAATGGGACAATTTTCTCTTTTTAAGATTTTCGTTTTCAATATTGCTCATATAAGCATAGGATAGAATTAAATCTAATAAATAAAATATGTTAAAAGTAAGTATCCTTAAAATTCTTAAAAAATATACGTTTATATATTACTACTTTAGTTCCCTTCGTACGTATAATATCTCTTGGTGTGTTAAAAATAATGAAATATAGATACTATAACAAAAAGAAAAAAACAGAACAAACGATTAATTAATTAAGATATTGAACAAATACTATTTACGTAACCCATCAAATGAAAGCCTTGACCAACTAGACTCAAGGGAATGTCGAGCCCATAGTGGTAAATATCGTTTATAATCTACTGTTATTTTAGAACGTAAGTTTACTTTAAAAACGCTACTTTAGTTGTTTTATTATAAATAAAAAGTTGTAAATTAAATATATTATAATATTTAAAATTCCGTTTGGAATTTATGAGCGTAATTAAAAATACAATTGAAAATAATTTCGTAAGCAAACGATGTAATAATTTAAAGGTTTCAAAACAAAAGAGTAAATAATTGGTCTCAAGCTAAAAGTATACGGAACAGACCACCTGCGTTCACTTTGTACGTCTTATTTTTGAATTATTTGAGCATTTAAAATTTTTTAAGGAAGATTCTCTCTGAGATTTGACGAACGTAATTTTCCACGGCATGGGTATTTTTAATTACCTTTCATATTGTTTTTCGTCTTCTTTAAAACAATAAAAATACAAATAAGATAATTTGTGTGAGGCAAAGCGCGGAGTTGAGTTCCACCACTCAGCACGCAATGACTCCAGAATTCGGCGGAATGTGGGGAACGGAGTGTCTTAACACTAGGTTTCCTCTGCCTACCCTGCTGTGAATACGCAATACAGTGTGAAGCTGATTTAATTTTTATTAGATAATTTGTCAAATATAATAATTTATGTCAATTTTATTACTTGAGGATAAAATATAAAAAGCAAAAAACAGTAGCATGATTATTGACAATATTATGACGAATTCATTATGTTAATTAAAAACATTGTGTTTTCTAAAGTCTCTAGGATAAATTATATTAGTATGTAAAGTTAGAAGTACTAATTTAAGTGAGATTTGAACACACAATGATACGCAGTTCTTGGAACATAGCTGAACTGATGCATAGGAGTTTCATTAAATACTATATGTTCATATATATGTATGTTCATATGTATGTATGTATATATTTAGGTAAACAAAACCGTAAAATCATATCGAAAAATATTTGAATTTATTTTTTATTATAATAACTTCAAACTTATTTTAATCGTCGTCGTTGCGATCGAAATAATATTTTCTATGCCACTCTAGTCTGCAACTTATGTTGCATAGGACTTTAAAACGAAAAATCACACTTGTTCCGTTTTTATAGGAATTTCCAGAATCTTCTCTTAGTGGTCCACAACAGACCTCAAGGAATCATCATATCAAACTTCAGTAGGCGCGTAGTTTCGGCTATTCGTTGTGTAACACATATATAAAAAATGAGATATGTATGTCATATGTACATAAGTAAAAACCTGCTTGAAAAATAAATCTATATATCTATATTATTTTCCAATTAATAAATATTCTTAGTATTTCGTGTATTATAAATATTGTTCATCACCGTAGCAACGGGAGCTTGATGAGAATGACATCCATATCACACACCTCAGCTTTTGTCGCAGTAATTCTCAAAGAGCTTTCATCACGGCATAACATGTGCAGATGCACATAGCATTTCGAATTAAAGTACGAACGTTGGATAAGAAAACTTGGATTTTTAGGGATTGAAAAGTCTTATTTCCTTATGATATATTTTTTTCACAAAAAAAATTCAATATAGAAAAAAAACTATACTAGTAACTAAATAATTTTTAAAAGGAAAATCTATCGTTCGTTGTCGTTCCACTTATTGCATCACGAACAACACCTAAACAATAGAAACAGCATGTATGAATGAATTAATAATCTATATCTCTATACATATTTACCAAAACAAAACTTAAATGCTGCTGAAAAGAACATAACAATTTTTTTTCAAGTTCATATAGTTATTTATACTGTACTAAAACACAAAAAAACTTTTTAACATTTTTGTCTGCCTGTCTGTCTGTTTGTTTTCCCCTTTGTCTGGCTATTCTGCAGAACCGATTTTTATAACTCTTTTAAAAGGGATCGAATCTATAACCATCACGTTCACATCAGCTATTACGCTACGGTAATATATTCTTATTATTAATATAATTATGAATAAGTTAGAACAAATAATAATAATAATTATCTAAACCAAACTTTCATGATCGTATTAGAGAGAAATATTCGTATTTACTTAAATTGTGTCGTTAATTAACAAAGCTATATGCCTTTGTTTTGTCAATTAGCGAAATCAAAGGTTGTACAGCAATTCATTTTATTGTTTTAAAGAAAAGAAAAAATAAAAACGACTTTTTCCAATTTATCTTAACTGGATAAAGCAGACTTACTAAAATATACTACATTCTTTTAGTTTTGTATAATGTTACAAATATTTTTTAAATTATCAATTATATTTGTTTTTTCTTTCTTTTTGCTAATTATTTTCCACATATAGTAGAGTTGATATAATGAGAGAACCTAGGACCTAGTGTTAAGACACGCCGTTTCTCACATTGACTTTGACTTCACAATATACGCATTAATCAAATAGCAGTTCCATAGTAATTAATTACTTATTTTCCTCAAACGGAATACTCTCAATATTTTTACGCCGAACGAGCCTGTGCAATATTTTAGATTACAGACACTATTGTAATGGCGCCTACAAATGCCGACTCATATTTGAGATACTATCACCTGTATTTCTTAGTTAATAAGGATTATTTTTCTGTAATATAATCAGGATACTAAATAAAGTCAATAAACACAGAAACGGAAAACGAATACAGAAACGTATAATAATGAATGGCCTTCGTGTGAAAACAGTGTGGAGGGATATAATATTATATTACATTTTTTTGTCGCTTTTAGTCGGTTTTCACAATTTCCCAGGAGGTTTGGAGCTGTAAAATATATACTTGTATATTTTTTTACATAAAGTATAAATATTTTTTTAATTTAAAGTATTCACAAGTCATAGCGCATCTGTTGTGTGTTTGAAATAACTCAATGATTGTGGATTCAAATCTCAATACAGTAAAATAATATATAAGTAGTTATTTTACTCTTTTACGGATAGACAGACGAACAAAATTAATTTCCACTATCTAGCAAGGTAATTTTTTCATTGAAATAATAAGAGACTTTAGTGTGAAATGTAATATCTACTGAAAGCTAAAATACAAGAAAATTCTTCCAATGTATCAACAGTTAATACTCCAAATGGCCAGCATTCGCTGTACATATTTATGGTCTACACACAAATTGGAAATTCGGGACAATAATATGAAATTTATGTTCTTGATCGAAGTAAATTGGAACATACATACATACATAGATACATAAATAAATACATACATACTTACATACATACATACATACATAGGGGAGAGGGGGGTAGCTTTGAACAGGGGCACCTTTGAAAATATGTGTTAACAGAGCTATTTTAAAAAGAAATTTTGTTAGATTTTTTTTGAGTAGTGGCAGCACTAACCTGCACACGTGTCACTTGTCACCGCTGATATATGACAGCCCGTGGTTGAGTTACGAGGAGTGTTTGATTTTGAGTAAAATTTTATACATCTCTATCTCTATATCTTATAAAATAAGAACGCATTTCGTCTCTGTCTGGCCTTTCTAAGCGATCTTCTTCTAAACCACCCAACGGATTTTGATGCGGTTTTCACCATTATGTAGAGTATTTCTCAGGGAAGGTTTATATATGGTTTATTATATGTATATTTTATTGTAATTTGACATAAATATGATAAATGTGCATAAAGTCCTACCCGTTGAGACACTTTCACGCATGCGCTGCTTTAATGGTAAGTCCTACATGAAAATAATGTACTAGAGTATTATTCCTCTTAATAAGATCTACAAAAAAGTCAGCGACAGCATATTTGTATCTTCTAAGGATAACATACAGTGA